>PVIY010027700.1:0-13880 GCA_004026745.1 Myrmecophaga tridactyla
GCACACATTGCTAAGCCGCCATCTTGGCCCCCTCTGATTATATCTTTAAGTAACTTTCCTAACCCTTTACTCATCTGTTCTCCTTGTGGGATATCAGTGCTTCTTATATTGTATGCCTGTTGTTGTCCATCATTTTCTTATGATGCAGTTGCATTTTTCCCATCTTTCTTGGCATTTGTTCTTTTGTGCACTCTAGTTCAATTGTTCTAACTTCTATCTCACTTATTCTTCCTTCTGCTTCTTTGAATCTGCCATTATGTGTCTCCAGTATATTTTTAATTTGGTCTACTGTATCATTCATTTCTGTGAGAATTGCCATTTTTGCATTTAACCTCCTGAATGCTTCTTTATACTCTTCCAGAGTCTTCCTGTTATCCTTTATTTCTTTATAAGTATCCTTGAGTAATTGTTCCATATTCTGTGTCCCATCTCAAATTTTTATTTGCTTATTTAGCTGGGCCATTTCTGCTTGGACCTTCATATGCTTTGTGATCTTCTGTTGTGTTTGTGGCATTATCTAGATATGGTTATTTTGCAAGTTGGTTTCTTTTATTCTACTAAAGTTTTGAATTTACTTGGTTTTTGTTGAATGTTTCCTTTTGCATTTTGTTGGTTATTCTATGCCAAATCAAAGTCTGGATCTCATGTAGGAGATACAAGTCAACTTCCAGATCTATTACAAACTAGGCCGGGGAACATATATACTCCAGTAGCAGGATGGCTGCCCACCACTTGGGAAACTCATGCTGTCTCTCAGCTTTTTCTCCCCAGGAGGTGGTGAATGTGAGGCTCCCTCTTCCCTCAGGGTCGCCCCTCCCCATCTGTTGCAGCAGACCTGCAGTTACTGGGTCTGGTGAGCTGGTGGTGTACTCAAGTCTCCTCCTCTATCAGCTTGCTTCTTTTGCCAGAAGGGACTCGAGGTTGGCCTGCTCCGCAAGGGGGCTACTTTGGCCTGGGGCATTCCATTGGCGGGTCTCTCTCAGGCGGCTGGGGAGCCGACCAGTGCCTAGGAGCTCAGCTGAATTGCGGCACTGGTCGGTTTGCTAGACACCATGCCTGAGGCCGCCTGTTCCTGCACTTAGCCGGGTGATCACTCCCCTGATTCCCCCACCCTGAGGCCTGGCCCCACGGTGGATGATTGGCCTGCTGCCAGTCTCCCCACAGGTGCCATCCACTGTGACCACATGGAGAGGTTTCCTCAGTTACTACCTGTGCATGCTAGAACTGAGGAATGTCAGCTCCCTCTCATTGTCCCTGGTGCCACAACCTGCCTGGTAGGGATCCCGGTTACCCGACCCACTCACTCTCCTCGTCCATTCCCCTCCAGAACTGCCTGAAGACCCTACTTGTTTACTCATACTCACACCCTGGAACCTGCAGTCCTGGTCATTTTCTACCCATCCCCTGTCTTGTTTCATGGAGCAGGAGAACTCATTCCACTCTGCTCTGTCATCTTTCCGGAATTCTATTATACGTTTTATAAAAATGTGGTCATAAAGACCACTTGAATCACATTAAAGGATAATATAGTATTTTTGAAACTACTGTACTTTGCTTTATGTATTTGACCTTAGTAACAATTTTAGAAGAGTCATTATTCCATTTTCCAGATAAATAAACTGTCTCAGAGACGTTTAATATCTTGCCAAGATTATACGCTCAATAGCTGAACCAGTAACTGCTGCATCATCAGTGTGCTAAGGTGTATCCATCTAATATATTTTTTGAGTACCTACTATGTGCCAGGCCTACTAAACACTGGGCATATTGTGGTGACCAAAATCAACCTGGATCTTGCCCACACAGAGCTTGCAGATTAGATACTTGGTAGAGTCTGTCTGAAATCTGCTGCATTGAGAGTGGGTCATGGAGATTCAAAGATGTGTTCAGAGTCACTGTGCTTGTTGGATAGGCCAGGGAGCCTTTCACCAAAGAGAAGAAAAGAATTATACCAAACTTCAATATATTATTATATTAAAATATTTATTTACATGTTACTCCTTGTAGGCAAGGGAAGAGCAAGGACTCCCTTCTCCCCCAACTCTGATAGTGAAACCATAAAATCAACAAAACACCCAACATAAGCTAAACAGTCTTCTAGGTAAGAATGAGGAAGAGAAAGGAAAATCCAGTTGTACTAGAATGTAAAAAATTTCCACTGATTAAAAAGAAAAAAAGAAAAAAGAAAAAAAAAATCCACTGATTAAACGGTATTAAAATGTCTGATGCTAGAAAGTGCCAGTCAGTGGTAGAAGTTTGAGAGATTAATGTGTTTTATGTTTCTAGCACAGCCTAAGACTGTGGTACTTCTACATGACTTCATTGGTGTTGTTTGGTGACACTCTTTGGTGTATAATCAGCTTAGTGATTTTTCAAAATACTAAGTAATGCTTTCATCTTGTGACATTTAATATTTTTCTTTTAATGGATTTTTATTCAAGAAGTTTCACACTTTTATTTTTCACATATGATTGCAAGCTCCTGTGATTTGGAAGGGTACAAGTTCTTGTGATATAGAAGGTAATATTAATAATGTGGAAACATAGACCAAGAGTTTTAAATTGAGGTCAATGGCTGGGCTTCGGTAAGTCTCTGAAACTCTCAAAACTGTGTAAAATGTTATGTGTATGTACTTAGAAACATTATTCTGGAAACAAAATCCATAGCCTTCAGAAAATTTTCAAAGAACTCCAGAACCCTTAAGAGGATAAGAGTTTTTGTAATTAGGACTTTACCCAAAGTTGTGTTCAAGATTCACTCCAGTTCAGGATCATGGAGAGTTAAGTAGGATCTTGAGGGTAGGCGGGTGGGAGTCGGGGTGGGGGGATGTTTGATTTGTTTTAGAAACCATAGTCCTGAGATCCTCAGTGAATTTGGGATTTGAAGATATGTATTTAAAAATGGAGTTTGTGAACTCTTAATTCTTAGTAGGATATCCTGTTTTTAATTGAGGGACATCTTTTGGAGAATTAGAAAAGACTTTGTAATCTACCCTTTTAGTCATATGAATGGTTATTTTTAGAAAATGACATAGAAAGGAGTAGGAAAGGGGAAAACGTTGTTACATCTCCTCAGTGGAATAAATAATTGAAGAAATTAAATCCTAAATTTTAAATTTCAGCACTTCCTTACAGAGTTCCTTTATATCAGATAAAGGTGGTGCAAGTCCTTTGACAATACAAGTTGATGTTGTGTTTTTTGAATCCGATTTAAGCAGGGATGGAATACTATCTACTTCTGTCTTTCCTATCACCTGCCACATCATAAGTGTTGCATGTAGTCTGCTGAAGAAACCAGCAGAGTAAAGTTAAAAGTTGTTAAATATTATAATTTAAACTTACAGTTATGTATTTCTGATTAAGTGGTTAACTTTGCTTCTAGGAAGAAGAATCTAGGAGTAAAGTTAGATTTCTTAATTTAATGTATTTAAGTCTCTTATTTTGATCTAATATTTTTTTAATAAATTGTGATCTTTTAACTTTTAGCCTTTCTTATGTAATAATAGTACCTACCAAATAGAGTTGTGGTGAGAATTAGATCAAATAATAAATGTAAAGTGTCTAGTGTGGTGTCTGGAAATTAGCAAGTGCTTAATAAGTATATTGCTATCTTACCATCACCGCTATTAATAACATATGCATATATTATATATCTGCAAGTCTGAGTGTACAGAATAAAGCATAAATAGTCAATCTCCCAAAGATGTAGAGTAATGGGAAGGTCAAATTGTTTAAGCTCTTGTTTAGAAGAGGAGATCATTCCAGGGGTTAGGAGAGAATTACTGCAAGACATCTTTATTTTCATTGATAAATTCATAGTAATATGGAGAGCTTTTTTGATGTGAGAAAAGTGAAATAGTGGCATCAAATCAATTGTAAGTTTAATGAGGGCCGAGCCTGTTTTGTTTTGTTTACTTTATGTCCCCAGCTCCATTATAGTGTCAGACTCATGGTAGGTATTCCATTTAATATTTGTTTTCACCTGTCTCTGCCTTCTTCTTTGTCCTACCTTCAGCTTTGTAAAAATAGTTGCTGTTTTCGTATTCAGAATTTCTTACTTGAGAATCACATAGATAATGCATTTTATAAAATTTCTCCTACAATTATTGATTACGATACAGATTTTTCTTAGAAGGAGGCTGTTTTTTTTCTTTTTAAGCAAATTATTTGGGAGACTATATCAACTTAAGAACATTGACATTTAAGGTGCTTTTGACAGAAAGCAAATATTTCCCTTAAAATAACAATGGTATCTTCATTTCTGCATATATTAGAGAATTCCTAATGTTTAACACTTAAGATGCCTTATGTCTTGGAGTATATATGCAAATGTAAAAATTTGCTGCTCACATGAGGTGGTGATTTCAATAATATATTAATAAACACTCTTTATTTTACACTTCTATTTCAAAGGAAATTTTACATAACCCATATATCTTTCTTTCTTTTTGACCTGGCAAAATGTTTACAATGACAAGAAACATGACATTTTTCAGTGATGCATACTGATCATTAAGAAGTATGGCTGTTGTGATAAAATTAGGTGAATAGTTGTTCCATCTGTTAAGATGAAGTTCTCTGTCTTAGAGTTTTATTTAGATTAAGTTCTAAATTGGACGTAATAGGTGTTAAATGCAGAGCCCCATTAGCTCCCCGCTCCTCAGCATTCTTGGCAAGTCCAAGGATCCAGATAGGAACCAATTGCCACACTGACTGATGTTGTATCCTCCAGAAGAATGAAGACATCCCAGATAACTAGAAACACGGCCATAAGCTGTCTCTACTGGTAACACCCTCCCCTACCAGGGTCTCAGCCTGCCCAATACATGCACCTGCGCATCAAAGGAGCATAGTGCGTCAATAGCTCAGCAATCTCTCGTACCCTCAGTCAACAAGCCCCATGTAATCAAGGGACAGCATAGCACCTGCTGGGTACCCTCCTCTCTTGGTGTCACTCTCTCTTTAAAAACACAGCTCCCAGAACAAAGAGAGGGAGCCATTTTTCTTTCCTTTCTCTGGCTCCCACCTGCCTTCTTTCTCTCTGCTTTCTCGTTCTTCAATAAATCTGTTAAACTTTGACTCACTGTCTCATGTGGATTCCTCAAAGATTCCATGCCTAGCAATAGGTTAATATTCCCACTGAATTCAGATGTGCATAGAATTAAGAGTAATTTGTTATATTCTACAGGAATATGTATGTGTAGATATGAGCCTATTTAAAAATGGACTCTCATGAAGCTTATTTGGTTCTAAGATATCCCAAGGTTTAATTCAGATTTGGGGACATTTTAAACTTCTTTGGTCATAGAAATGCTTAAACTTCTTTGGTCATAGAAATGCTATCTCTCTATTTTCTACCCATGTGTATTGAACTGTGGAAGTATTTTGAGACAAAGTAAAAAGAATACAGATCTCTTGTCACAAGAATTTTGCTCTAGAGTTATATACTTCTCAGCATGCACTGTAATAGTACTTTTCTTTTAGTGGCAAATTTGCCTACAATATGTGCAGTTGGTAACCTGTAGTTTGGTATTGTTTTAGTTTACTCATGCTTCCAGATTACAATATACCAAGGATGGACTGGCTTTTATAAACCAGATTTATTTAGTTATAAATTTACAGTTCTTCAGAGGAAAGGCAGCTGGCTTTTCCCTGGTGTCACATGGGAAGGTTCTTGGTGAAGTCCCCTGGCCTCTCTCCCAGTTTCTGGGTTCAGAAGGCTTTCCCCAGGGTATTTCCTGTCTGCTTCTGTCACTCATTTGGTCTGCAGCTGAGTGAGGATAGCAGTAATCTAGTTATATTGGTTATCAAAGACTTCTGATCATTTTCTTTCTTCTGTGAAGTTTGCTACTGTCAAGTGAAATTTTTTTTGTATATTTTCAAAACAGAAATTGAAAATTCAATGGCTTATTAATGAAAAAAGGCATTACTTTTGATATTTATTGTACTATCGTTTTTTTCTTCTTAAATCTTATTGTCTTGCCAGTTTAAAAATCTTGGACAAAGAAGGGTAAGAACATGGTTAAAAATTTTGAAATTGAAAAGTTGGATCCTGTCTCCTTTTGATCATATGATCCTGAGAATCATGAAAAAACGGGCGGAGATTACTATTTTATCATTAGGCAGGAGCTTGTGTTTATCTGAATTTATAATATTAAATTATATTTTAACCATCCTAGCATGTTTTTTTTTAACTTAGGTAAGTTGTAATTGACTTTATACTATTCTTTTGTTTTGTGAAATGACCTCATGTGGCTGCAAAGTGCTTTATAATTCACCATACTTCATTCTTAGAAGGGTACCTTCTTTAGCTTAGTGTTTGTTTGCAAAATAAATTCTTTCTTTTTTCTTTTCCCCTGTCTTATTAAAATGATGGAACCATTTTCTAGCATATGGAAACATTACAGCAGTTCATGTTCTTTTGAACAAATAACCCCATGTGATTTACAAATGTGGGTAAAGGAAATAGATATTTTTAAATGCTATTACAATGGGCAAACTGATGTACCCTAGAGGTACTAAAAAAAGAGTTCTTCATTGGGATAAATGAAGACCAGAATGAATAAAGTACTAATCACTCTTTCTAATGTCTTACTTCCAGAATTTAATTTTTGTTGCTTATGTAACGCAAGTATCACAAAATATTCAGCAGTCATCTCCTCAGGTAATCAAGTGCGGTATAAACCATAGAAAATTCTCCCTGGCTTCCTTTATAGGGAAAATGATAACTGAAAATTAAAAAATAAAATTGTTTAAATTTTGAAAGGTGACAATCTATTTTTAAGTATCATGCCTATAACAAAATACATAGATTTAAAATACAAGATTTTAAGTAGTAATGAAATCTGTACATAGAAGAATAAATGAAGTATTTTGGAATATTAACATATGGGCAGATATATGGGGAAAAGTAATATTAAACTTAGTTATACATCTGACAATGTAAAGAGACAGAGCACTTATCACTGCAATGCGATAAGTATCTTGTGGTCTAAACTTGTTCCTAAATGACATCTTGAAGTTTGGCCCTTTCCAAAAAGATCTTTTGGGAAAGGACAGATAATGTGGCTGCTGTCTTCAAGGAAAAAAGAAAAGTGACATCAAAGCCCTACATTAAACATAGTGAGATGATGTATGTCCTCTGAAAACTGATTAGAAGGAAGAGGGGAGGGGGAGAGGAAGGAGAGAAGCTCTGTAAGAAATAGAAATTGTTGAAGGTCTTAAAATATCTAAAACTGTCAGGAACATCAGCAGAATGGAGCTATGATTGCATGTGGGAAGTGAGATTGTTTACATGTAGAGTGCTACTTCAGAGCCCTTTGAGGATTCTAAATGCAAAAATTATATTTTCAATATTTACTACTTCTGAATCAGATAGTCTTTGGCATCTCAAAGTGACTGTCTGCATTAACACCAGCTGTTTTGTGAGATTTCATTAATTCAACACATTTGAGCCCCATATAGTATATAGGACACTAGGCCAGGTGTTACAGGAAGAGCAAGATGAATAAGATATCCTCAGAGAATTTATGAACTAATAAGCGAGAAAACATAAATACACAAACATCTAAGGAACATGGTAGAATGAACCATATGAGAGGAATATGTAAGTAAAATAGATTTTATCCTGTTGTCAAGATGAATGCTTCATGAAAGAGGGAGATGTGAACCAGACTTTGTAGTACATGTAGAATTTGGACAGATTGAGATGGGAGTGGGGTATGAGATACACTTTTGGCAAAGGAAGTCCCTGAGCAAAGATGGAGAAGAGGCAGAGATGTGTGGGACATATTTGGGAACAAGGTGTAGCTGGGGTGTAGAGTTAAGTATAAATTTCATAGAAGCAAGTAGTAAAAGGTAAAAAGTAAAGCTTGGAGTTAGGTCATAGAAGGCTTTGAAACTGAGGCTGGAGATTTTAGACTTTATTCCCTAGGTAATGGGGGAATCCCTTTTAGCAGAGGGATTATAGGAGCTAAGATCTGTGCTTCAGGTTGATTAAGTTGAAGGATACTATGAATTTGGGAGAGTTGAGTGCCAAGAATTGCAATTAAGAGACCATTGCAGAAGCCCAGCTGAGAGATAATAAGGGCCTGACCTAATGTGTGGAAGTGAAAAGAGAAAAAAAAGCAGAAACATTTGGTAGGTAGAATCAGAAGAACGAAGCTATGATTGCATGTGGGAAGTAAGAGAAAGAGAGAATTTGCCTCTGGATGGCTAAAGCATGGGTCATGTCATGCACAGAAAGAAGGATATTAGGAGTAGGAGCTGGCTTGGGGAACTAAAAAGATTATGTAAGCATTTTGAGATGTATGTGTTAGGACAAATGAGCAAGTAGGAGAAAGAAATAGAGAAGAAATAGTGACGATAAAGCCTTGAGAAATATATATATTTTTGAGTATTAAATAGAGGAAAAGAAGTTAGCAAGAGTGGTCAAAGAGGGGAGAAATAGTTCAGAACAGTGTCCTATGCTATTAAGAGGTTCCTCTTAAACTGTGTGACCCTGTTTTACTGAGATTTTGCCATTTTCACTGTCCCCGCAGGCTTAAAGTACTCTTTTTTTTTCTTACTTTAATTTTGAAATATGTTCAAACATATTGGACAGTTACAAATGCAATATAAAACCCATGCAAGAACTCCAACATATGCTTATCCCTTCAGATACCCCAAATCACCAGTATTAACATTTTGCCACATTTGCCACTCATTCTATCTGTCCATTTATCTATCAACCCATTTCTCTTTCTGTCTATCTATTTGTGTGTCTGTTAGTCCATTTTCTGAACACTTGAGTGTAGGTTTTATACATCATGCTCACTGAACTTCCACATACATTTCCTAAGAACAAGGATGTTCATTTATGTAACCACCTTAAGTTACAGTTATCAAGTTAAAAATTTAACATTGATATAAAGCTTGTAGTCTATATTCTACATTTTTCATATGTCCCAATAGTGCCCTTTTAGCTTTTTCTCCTTCTTATTAGATGTTGTCTAGGATCATGTATTGCATTTAATTGTCATTTTTCTCTTTAGTTGCTCTTTTTCTTTTAAATTGTGGGAATATATATACAACATAAACTTTCCCTTCTCAGCCGCTTCCAAGCATACCATTCAGTGGGATCAATCATGTTCACAATGGTGTGGTACTTTTACATACTCCCACTACTTAAACTTTTCCATATCCCCGAATAGAAGTTCTGTTCCTAAACTATAACAATCTCCTTTGCTTTGATACCAACTTAACTCCAATATTATACACAGACTATTAGCCTATTCCACTCCATCCCCCCATGTTTATGTAGTTCTTGTCACAAGTTACCTGTTTATACATTATAGTGCAGAACCACTGATTTATCTTACATTTTTAAAAATAATTTTTATTACTTTTTAAAATAATTTTTTAAATACCAAAAAAATACCAAATAAATGCAAACATTCCTATTTTGATCATTCCATTCTACATATATAAACAGTAATTCACAATATCATCACATAGTTGCATATTCATCATCATGATCATTTCTTGGAGCATTTACATCTATTCAGAAAAAGAAATAAAACAAAAACAGAAAAAAAATTATACATACCATACCCCTTAACCCTCCCTTCCATTGATCACTACCATTTCAAACTAAATTTATATTAACATTTGTTCCCCCTATTATTTATTTTTATTCCATATGTTTTACTCGTCTGTTGACAAGGTAGATAAAAGGAGCATCAGACACAAGGTTTTCACAATCACACAGTCACATTGTGAGAGCTTTATTGTTATACAGTCATCTTCAAGAAACATGGCTACTGGAATACGGCTCTACATTTTCAGGCAGTTCCCTCCAGCCTCTCCATTACATCTTGATTAACAAGGTGATATCTGCTTAATGCATAAGAATAACCTCCAGGATAACCTCTTAACTCTGTTTGGAATCTCTCAGCCATGGACACTGTCTCATTTCACTCTTCCCCCTTTTGGTCGAGAAGGTTCTCTCAATCCCTTGATGCTGAGTCTCAGCTCATTCTAGGGTTTTTCTCAATTCCTTGATGCTGAGTCTCAGCTCATTCCAGGATCTCTGTCCCACGTTGCCAGGAAAGTCCACGCCCCTGGGAGTCATGTCCCATGCAGAGACGGGGGAGGGTGGTGAGACTGCTCGTCGTGTTGGCTGGAGAGAGAGGCCACATCTGATCAACAAAAGAGGCTCTCTTGGGGGTGATTCCTAGGCCTAAATTTTAAGTAGGCTTGACCTATCCTTTGTGGAGTTAAGTTTCATATGAACAAACCCCAAGACTGGGGGCTCAGCCTATAGCTTTGGTTGTCCACACTGCTTGTGAGAATATCAAGAATTCAACTTGGGGAAGTTGAATTTCTCCCTGTTCTCACCATTCCCCGAAGGGGGCTTTGCAAATACTTTTCCACTCACTGATCAAATCACTCTGGGATTCATCGGGGCATCACTCTGGACAAACCAACAAAATCTCAAGGCCTACCTAAGATTCCAAGTACTTATGGCGTTCAATCAAACTATCTACATAAGTTATATTAGGAAATGCACTAGTCAAAATATAAATTTTGTAACAAACATTTTTTGCTTTAGTCTCACACATAAGGTGACATTTTAAAATATTAATTACCATCTATTTTCAGCACCCTGCAATAATGACATTCCTTTGTTCTTCCTCATGCTAAAACATTTTTAAAATCTGTACATTGTACATTTCACTATTATTATACACTCTAGGCATTCCTAGATTATACCATCTCAATCTTTAACATGTCTTTCTTTCTGATTTCATTTATGCCCCCAGCCCTCCTCCGTCATTCTCACATGCAGCTTCATTCAGTGTTTTAACATAATTGTATTACAGTTAGGTAGTATTGTGCTGTCCATTTCTGTTTGTATCCAGTCCTGTTGCACAGTCTGTATCCCTTCAGCTCCAATTACCCAGTATCTTACCCTATTTCTATCTCCTGATGGTCTCTGTTATCAACGAAATATTCCAAGTTTATTCACTAATGTCAGTTCATATTAGTGAGACCATACAGTGTTTGTCCTTTAGTTTTTGGCTAGTCTTGCTCAGCATAATGTTCTCAAGGTCCATCTATGTTGTTGCATGCTTCATAATTTTACTCTGTCTTAAAGCTGCATAATATTCCATCGTATGTATATACCATAGTTTGTTTAGCCACTCGTCTGTTGATGGACATTTTGGCTGTTTCCATCTCCTTGCAATTGTAAATAATGCTGCTATAAACATTGGTGTGCAAGTGTCCGTTTGTGTCTTTGCCCTTATGTCCTCTGAGTAGATACCTAGCAGTGGTATTGCTGGGTCATATGGCAATTCTATATTCAGCTTTTTGAGGAACCACCAAACTGCCTTCCAAAGCGGTTGTACCATTTGACATTCCCACCACAGTGAATAAGTGTGCCTCTTTCTCCACATCCTCTCCAGCACTTGTAATTTTCTGTATTGTTGATAATGGCCATTCTGGTGGGTGTGAGATGATATCTCATTGTGGTTTTGATTTGCATTCTCTAATGGCCAGGGACGTTGAGCATCTCTTCATGTGCCTTTTGGCCATTTGTATTTTCTGTTCTGAGAAGTGTCTGTTCAAGTCTTTTTCCCATTTTGTAATTGGATTGGCTGTCTTTTTGTTGTTGAGTTGAACAATATCTTTATAAATTCTGAGTACTAGACCTTTATCTGATATGTCATTTCCAAATATTGTCTCCCATTGTGTAGACTGTCTTTTTACTTAATTGATGAAGTTCTTTGATGCGCAAAAGTGTTTGATTTTGAGGAGTTCCCATTTCTTTTTTTCTTTCTTCAATGCTCTTGCTTTGGGTGTAAGGTCTAGAAAACCGCCTCCAAGTATAAGATTTATAAGATATATCTCTACATTTTCTTCCAGCAGTTTTATGGTCTTAGATCTAATGTTTAGGTCTTTGATCCATTTTGAGTTAACTTTTGTATAGAGTGTGAGATATGGGTCCTCTTTCATTCTTTTGTATATGGATATCCAGTTCTCTAGGCACCATTTATTGAATTGACTGTTCTGTCCCACATGAGTTCACTTGACTGCCTTATCAAAGATCAGTTGTCCATAGATGAGAGGGTCTTTATCTGAACACTCTATTAGATTCCATTGGTCAATATATCTATCTTTATGCCATTACCATGCTGTTTTGATCACTGTAGCTTCATTATACGCCTTGAAGTCAGGTAGTGTGAGACCTCCGACTTCATTTTTTTCCTCAGTATACTTTTAGCTGTTTGGGGCACCCTGCCCCTCCAGACAAATTTGGTTATTTGGTTTTTCTATTTCTGAAAAGTAAGTTATTGGGATTTTAATTGGTATTGCATTGAATCTGTAAATCAGTTTAGGTAGAATTGACATCTTAACTATATTTAGTCTTCCAATCCATGAACACGGTATGCCCTTCCATCTGTTTAGGTCTTCTGTGATTTCTTTTAACAATTTCTTGTAGTTTTCTTTGTATAGGTCTTTTGTCTCTTTAGTTAAATTTATTCCTAAATATTTTAATATTTTGCTTGTAATTGTAAATGGAATTATTTTCTTGATTTCCCCCTCAGATTGTTCCTTACTAGTATATGGAAACACTACAGACTTTTGAGTGTTGATCTTGTAACCTGCCACTTTGCTGTACTCATTTATTAGCTCTAGTAGTTTTGCTGTGGATTTTCTGGGATTTTCGACATACAGTATCATATCATCTGCAAACAGTGAGAGTTTTACTTCTTCCTTTCCAATTTTGATGCCTTCTATTTCTTTTTCTTCTCTAATTGTTCTGGCTAGAACTTCCAACACAATGTTGAATAACAATGGTGACAGTGGACATCCTTGTGTTGTTCCTGATCTTAGGGGGAAAGTTTTGCTTTTCCCCAATGAGGATGATGTTAGCTGTGTGTTTTGCATATTCTCTTTATCATGTTGAGGAAGTTCCCTTCTATTTCCGTCCTTTGAAGTGTTTTTAATAAGAAAGACAAAATTTGAATTTTGTCAAATGCCTTTTCTGCATCAATCAAGATGATCATGTGGTTTTTCTGCTTTAATTTGTTGTTGTAGTGTATTATATTAATTGATTTTCTTATGTTGAACCATCCTTGCATACCTGGGATGAATCCTACTTAGTCATGATGTATAATTCTTTTAATGTGTTGCTGGATTCGATTTGCTAGAATTTTGTTGAGGATTTTTGCATCTGTATTCATTAGAGAGATTGGTTTGTAGTTTTCTTTTCTTGTAATATCTTTGTCTGGCTTTGGTATGAGGGTGATGTTGGCTTCATCGGTTGAGTTAGGTAGCTTTCCGTCCTCTTCAAGTTTTTTGAAGAGTTTGAGCAGGATTGGTACTAAGTATTTCTGGAATGTATGGTAGAATTCACATGTGAAGCCATCTGGTCCTGGACTTTACTTTTTGGGGAGCTTCTTAATGACTGATTCAATTTCTTTACTTGTGATTGGTTTGTTGAGGTCATCTTTCTTCTTGAGTCAAAGTTGGTTGTTCCGTGCCTTTCTAGAAAGTTGTCCATTTCATCTACATTGTTGTATTTATTAGCATAAAGTTGTTCATAGTATCCTGTCATTACTTCGTTTATTTCTGTGGGGTCAGTGGTCATGTCTCCTCTTCCATTTATAATCTTATTTATTTGCATCCTCTTTCTTCTTCTTTTCGTCAGTCTTTCTAAGGGTCCATCAATCTTATTGATTTTCTCATAGAACCATCTTCTAGTTTTCTTGATTTTCTCGATTGTTTTCATGTTCTCAATTTCATTTATTTCTGCTGTAATCTTCATTATTTCTTTCCTTTTGCTTGCTATCGGGTTAGTTTGCTGTTCTTTCTCTAGTTCTTCCAAGTGGACAG
>PVIY010027700.1:13980-34035 GCA_004026745.1 Myrmecophaga tridactyla
TTTTTAAATTTGCATATGGGCAGGAGGCACCAGGGATCGAACTCCAGACCTCCAGCACGGCAGGTCGGAGCTCTGCCTGCTGAGCCACGGCAGCCGCCCTCTTTCTTCTTTTTTGATATATGCATTTAGGGCAATAAATTTCCCTCTTAGCACTGCCTTTGCTGCATCCCATAAGTTTTGATATGTTGTGATTTCATTTTCATTTGCCTAGAGATATTTACTTATTTCTCTTGTAATTTCTTCCTTGACCCATTGGTTGTTTGAGGGTGTATTGTTGAGCCTCCACATATTTGTGAATTTTCTGGCACTCTGCCTGTTATTGATTTCCAACTTCATTCCTTTATGATCTGAGAAAGTGTTTTGTATGATTTCAGTGTTTTTAAATTTATTGAGACTTGCTTTGTGACCTAGCATATGGTCTGTCCTTGAGAATGATCCATGAGTACTTGAGAAAAAGGTGTATCCTACTGTTGTGGGGTGTAATATTCTACTAATATCTTTTAAGTCTAGCTCATTTATTGTATTGTCAAATTCTCTGTTTCTTTATTGATCCTCTGTCTAGATATCTGTCCATTGATGAGAGTGGCGAATTGAAGTCTCCAACTATTATGGTAGATGTGTCTATTTCTCTTTTCAGTGTCTTCAGTGTTTGCTGCATGTATTTTGGAACATTCTGGCTCAGTGAATGAATATTTATGATTGTTATGTCTTCTTGCTGAATTGTTCCTTTTATTAATACATAGTATCCTTCTTTGTCACTTATAACCGTTTTACATTTGAAGTCTAATTTGTTGGATATTAGTATAGCTACTCCTGGTCTTTTCTGATTGTTGTTTGCATGAAATATCTTTTCCCAACCTTTCACTTTCAACCTATGTTTATCCTTGGGTCTAAGATGTGTTTCGTGTAAACAGCATATAGATGGATCCTGTTTTTTGATCCATTCTGCCAGTCTGTGCCTCTCCACAGTCATATTATATGTTTTGCAGAGGAGGGGATAGATGAGGATTATGAAAAGAAAACTAGGTTTAGTGATTTTGTGGCCACTGGTGAACTTTTTGAAGGTAGTTTTAGGACTATGATGTGGGTAGAAGAATCCAGGCAGTTAAAGAATAAGTACATTGTAGGAAATAGATTTAACTGGTGTAGACCACTCTTACACAGAGGTAGGAGACAAAGCAGAGAAGAGAAATGAAATAGTATGTATAACAGCACTAGGGTCAAAGGAAGGCTTTTTTTTTTTTTGAAATGGAGGAAAGCAAATGCATATTTGTAGGTAGAATTAAAGGAGTTTTGGGGGAAAGGGGAAAAAGGTACTGAGGAGTGGGGGATTGATTATTGACTGACAGATCTTGGAGAAGTGGAAAAATTAGATCAAGAACATGGATTTAGGCATTGACTCATGGAAGGATCTTTAGAGATCAGAAGGAAGGTAGACAAAAGAAGGTTGTAGATACGTGGGAGCTTCCTAGTGGAGATGACAGATGTTGCAAGAGGATATACCACATGACCTTAGACATCTCATTGAAAGAAGAAAATATAGTTATTTTCTAAGAAAGGAGAGAGAAGAAAAGATATGGAGCAGTAGCAATGGGAAATGATGGAAATGAGATAAGATGTAGAATTTTAGTGAGGACACAATTGAGGACAGGTAGTTAATTTCATTTCTTGTCTTTTCTTTAGTAGCATTCATGTTGTGTTTTGTTTTGTTTTTTCCTTATAAAATGAGAAGAAAGTTCCATGAGAGGCTGCATTAAAAAATGGGAAGAATTCTGTTGTCAGCCAATTCCTGCTGGTGTCCATATCTTGGGTCCAGAAAAATAAATGATGATGGTACTGTTACTGTTTATGGTGGACTCACAAAAAAGTAGCATGTATTTTAGATTTGATCTTCTGAAGTTACTTTCAAGTGTTATATGAAAATCTCTTCAGGATTGTTCTAGGAATGTAGCTTGAGCTTTTTGCCAAGGATATCTTTTCTGTCACTCATGACATGTTTTTGTATGACACAGTGTCTGACTCTTCTCATTTCTGAGTTCTTCTGTTTTATATGAAACATATTTTTCTAGGTTTGGAAAAATACCAGTTCATGATAGTCTAATGTGTAAAAGATGCTTGACTCAATCCAAGAGGACTTAATTTTCAGAATTTTTAATTATAAAAATGAAACATTAGCTATATAAATGGCTCATGGCTCAGAAAAGTGAGACATAAATTCTATGCAGCTAAAATTAATTGTATTTAATTAATGAGTTTGAACCTTCTTTCTTTAGTTCTTCTTCTGAAAGTAAAGCTTTAGAGAGTTGCTTGATATTGTAGAAGGTACTCAATCCAGATGAAAAAATTAATATAATAAACCTTTTTTTACGTTTGTTTTATTTTAAATGTTGGCTGTCTGTGGTTTGGTTTTCAGTTGGTACTCTTAAACTGGAAAATCCAGAGGCACATGTTCTTTCAATGTGAGCAGTTAATACCTCCATTCAGTTTAACTTTTTATTAAGTACCTACTATATATAAGTTGACAGTGAGTAAGATATGATTCATGCTCTCAAAAAGTACATAATCTGTTAAGAGAAATTTCACTTAGGAGATTTGAATTATTTGAATGAGCTATGCTTCAAAGTTCAATATATTAAGCAATATAAGCAAACCAAGTCATGCATAATATTGTCTATTCCCATTGTGACTCTATGCTGTGCTTGTCAATGTGGTAATCACTAGCCACATGTGGTTATTTAAATTAAGTAAAATTAAATTTAGTTCCCAGTTGCATTAGCTATATTTCAAATGCTCAATAGTTATATGTGGCTAGTGGCTGCCATATTGGAAAGTACAGATAGTGAACGTTTCCATTAATACAGAAAGCTCTATTGGGTAATATTGTTATAGAAGTATAGGGTGTATTTTTAACTGTTTTGGTCAGGAACTTGGCTTAATCATTCATTTCTTCAATAAGCCTTCATTAAGTGCCTACCATATGCCAGGTGTTGTGTTAGAGCCAAATGATAAAGAAAAATCTTAGTTCCTGCCTATATAAACCTTTCATTCTGGTGAGGAATAGAGAGGAATGAACAAGTAAATAAAATAGGATGTGATAAGTTCTACATTAGGAGAAATCCAGGAGGCTGTATAATTGACCTTCTTTACTCTAAGGAAAGGTGAATAGGGTTTGGGTTAGGTAAACTGGGCAGAGAAAGTGAAAGAAAGCATGATCTAAGCAGCAGAAAGCACCTGGATGTGAAAGATCATGGCATATTTGAGGAACTGAAAGATGTTCACCGTGACTGAATTCTAATCTCTAAAGTCTGTTAATTCAGAGTCTTTGTTTTTTATACTATACTCAGGTATTTTAAGAATAAGCTCCATCTTTTTTTCAAAACTAGAGGCTAAAAGACTCCTGCTCCCACTGTTTGGGTGAACTATCTTTATTCTGTGGATGCCATAGTCAGAGAAGGACACAAAAAGATGAAAGGAAAAGAAATTTGAGAAAAGAAGGAACAAATAGATGAAGGCCAGAGAAAATTTCAGACAAGTAAAAAGTCAACATTTGATAGGGAATGACAGTACCATTTATAATGCTGAGATTGATATCAGTAATTTCAAAAGTTCATTTCCCCAAATATTTAACTTGGTATTGTGAAGTATATTATGTAGGAATGTTTTTAAAATTTGTTTTATTTATTTTTATCGTGATATCGTCATACACCATACAATCAATCCAAAGTAAACAATCAGTGGTTCACAATATCATCACATAATTGTGTATTCATCACCATGATAAGGGATTTAAAAATTGAATTTCTGTCCCAGATTCACATCATCAGAAATCATAATAATATTTGCTGTACTATATTTTCATGAGTTTGTGCACTAACAGGGCATACAACATGGAAGAAATTTAGAAATTTCTCCATTTTTATAGGACAAAAATGGTCATTGTGAGATTAAGGTCTAAGATTTACATGATGAGTTAGAGATAAAATGGGATCAGGAAACAAAATAATTCTATCTTCACTCAACCCTCACCAATTCCAGAGATTATATATATATATATTGCACAAAAGACATTGCACATAATAACCACTCACAATTTTGTAAATATTTAGCTGTTGTTGATTTATTTCTGCCCTACTGGCAGCCGTCACGTCTCTGTTCTACATTGTGAATATCTATTTATATGTCTGTGTTGGCTTCATTTGCAGTAGCATAGAGGTTGCTGGAAGGCAGGGTTCATATTTGTTTATTTTGCATCATGCTTAGCATAGCACTTTGTACATGAAGTTTTATTTTTATTTTATGATAATAATTTTCCTTATGAATTTCTTTCCTTTCCTGTCTTCAGATTGGCTGAATTTCCTAGTGACTAGTAATCCATTAGAGCACAGAGGTAGAATTAACTGTTGAATGCCTAGTCAGGCTGAGCAGCAGACTTTCTCAAACAGCTATATGAAGTCTTATGCCACCACAAAGAGACGACATTTTGCAAAAGATGAAAAATATATTAAAGACACCCATGTTGGTTTTTATGAAGGAAAAGGTAAAAGTTTGGTATCTATTCTTACTACCAAGTGCTTGTCAAACTAACTTGGTATGAAGTCAAGACAATATATGAAACAGAAAATTCAGATAAAAGCTACAGTATAAAAATATTCCTCTTTATATTTACCTATATTCTTATTTAGGACAGGCTTCTGAAATAGTATTGGAGGGTTGACTATAAATTTGGTGGGACAGATCTGGAGCCAAGTAAATAAGGTCTCAGTGGTTTTTTGAGGATGTTCCAACCCTAAACAGATTTCACTAGTATATCTTGCCCTTCGAAACATCCCTCTTCTTAAACTTGCAACATTAGATTACAAAGCTGGGCATCCAGACTCATTCATATGGACACAATTATTAACTTTAGTTTTCTTTGTTAGGATGTTTTAGAACTAAAGAGAAATAGCCTAGCCTGATAAAATAGCTTTTTAATATGTCTTTGAAACATTTCTTTCCCTCTCAGTAGGCTTTTCTGCCCTGTTTTTAGATCTATCATGAATTTTTCTATTATATTTCAAGGTACTTTTAGGGGTTACTTGCCGTAGCCTTCATTCTATCAGTTTCTCATGTCAATTTTTTTATATTAATCTATTTTAAGGGAGAGTTCTTCTTGTGTTATTTGACTTCTAGATTCTTCATTTTGTATTTTATTCTGTAAACTACTGAAGTTTGTAGGTGTAAAATAAGAATCAACTGCTAATGTTATCAATCCTGAAATTTAGGTTATGATTTTTAGGCTTTCAGAATATTTTTGTTTGATTTTCCTGGCTCCTTTGGTCAGTGCCTTCTTTTGAAATTTATGTTAGCATTGGAAAATAAAGATAGACCGTGGATAAGTATGGTGATGTCTAATAACTAAGTGTTATTAGTTAATTAATGACTGAAGTTTATAAAACAGGTGAAGATTTTCATACTGTGTCTCCTTTCTAGTGTGTGTGTGTGTGTGTATGTATATATATATTTGTTTTTGTTTTGTTTTGTTTTTGTTTTTTGCATGGGCAGGCACCGGGAATTGAACCCGGTCTCTGGCATGGCAGGTGAAAATTCTACCACTGAGCCACCATCGCACTACCCTTTTCTAGTGTATATATATTTTGACAACTAGAAATTTTCTTTATTAATTATATATTTGCCTATTCCTACCAAGAATAAGACATTCTTTGTAAACTTTAAAGAAATGTACAAATTTAAAGTTAATATTCTATATTAAGTATATAAATATATTACTTTACAGAAATAAATACTATTCCTATTGAGCTGATGAAGGACCAAGTTCAGAGAAATTAACTACTTGCTCAAAATCACACAGGAGCTGAGACTGAAATTCAAAAATGGTTTGCCTCCAGGTCATTTGATTTTTCGAGGATATAATTTCAGTTCTGAAACAAAACAAAGCAAAACAAATTCAAATCCTGTGTGTCTGTTTTCTATAAGTCACTGTTGTTTTCCTAGATATCAGTGAAGACTTGTGTTTCTTTCAGCTCAACATTTCAGAAGAGCTCATGGTTTTTGTCTTTCACTTTGGAAAAACAGGTCATTCCAGGGGTCTTTCCCATGATTTTAGGAATTTGATAACATCGTAGTGAGTCTAGGTATATCAATATACCTACAATATATCCAAGATAAAATAAAATCAAGAAAAATATATCTGCAAGAAGACTGGACATCTTAAGCATACACATATTAATCAATAATTTGCTAGACTCTCAGAGGTATTTCTTACTGTAGGAACAGTTCTGGTGGAGAAGTTATCTGGAGCCTATACTTCCATAACCTATGAAATAGAAGAGCAAAATCAGTCAGAAAGAAAGTAGGAGAGATTTTCACTCACATCCATTGTGTATTTCTATTTCAGACATGGATCGTACCCTGGTCATCGGAATTACTTTAATGTATACGTAGCTTGAAGAGAGAATATTAATTTTGAAAGTTATACATTTTGGATCACTGACATAAAGATGTTTAGGGCTTGCTAATTCAATTCTCTTTAGACTTCCAGCTGCTCTGTCAGAAGCAAACATCTTAAAACAGCATAGTATAGTCGAAAGAAATAGTCCTATCAGCTAACCTGTTTAAAATTATTTCACTTCTGTTTTCAATATTTTTTTTCTAGAAATGCATATGAACATTTACATTATATGAGTATATGTCTATCAATATTAGTGTACAAGTAATGTACATGTTTATTGTGGGAAAGGTTTGGAAATTCAGATAGGTAAAAAAATACCCCACTGACTAGAATACTATTAATATTTTAGTGTATAGCCTTTTGGACTTTTTTACTATGTGTGTATACACACACACATATACATACATATACAAACTGAGAACTTGAGCAATACCATTACAGAGCCAGCTAATAAATTATATAGAAACAGTAAGGAATAGAATAGATGTGGACATTGTATTAATGGTTTGGAGCAAGCTTGAAAAATTATCATAATAAACACAGGGGGAGAAAGACAAAGATTAAAGCAATTTGATTAATACTGATATGTATGACACAGAGATGATCCCACTAAAGAATTACTGGTATCTGTGAAGAAGACCCAACAAATGGAACTAAGAAAGTGTTTTGAGAAGTTATATAACACAATTTCTCTGAAATGAATTGAATCTACAGATCAAAAAGATACATTGAAGATTGAAAAATCAGTAAAGATAAGCAAGTCATATCCTGATTGTTACTGAACAAAGTATGGCTTCTTCAGTTATTCAAGCAAAAGCATCAAGGAAGAAAATTAGGCTAGTCTCAGACTTCTTCACAACAACGTGTAGTAAGAGGAACAACAAGTTCTGGTAAAAGGAAATATGTCCCAAGGGCATTGTACCTAGCTAAATTGTTGTCAGAGTGTAAAGGCAATAAGCATGTATTCTGAAATGTGAAGGAACCCAGAGAATATAGCATCCCTAAGGCCTTTCTGAAAACAAACAAAGAAACAAACAAAAACAAAGAAACACACACACACACACAAAACTACTTATTAAAATTTAGCCCACCAAGAGATGAATCAAAATAAAGACTGGCTGTGAATATTAAACACACTTAAATATGAAATTAAGATTTAGAAACTGTCAAAACTGTGGTTTCAGAACCAAATGTAAGTGTTGTATAGCATGACAAAGCAAAGTTAATATATACAAAAAAATATGGTTTTCATCATTTTTCTTAACCTGCGAGGGGTTTTTCGACAATTAATGTCCCTTGCTCACTAAATGTTAATACTGGATGTATTTCTTAGTGAGGGGATTTTTGATGATTTGTTGCATTTTTCTTTATATTTGATGTATTATTTGAATATTGATAATGAGAATGTGTTAATGAAAATGGTACAATGCATCTATTACTCTGAAAAGTGAATTTATACTTCTATATAGTTTTATAGCCTCATTTCTTCTTTTTTTCTTTTCATTTATCATGTCCCTTGTTGTAGTGCCATTGTTTTTAATAGTTGCGTGGTATTTTATGGATATGCTTTCTTTCTTCTTCCAATCCTGATTTGTTTCTTTATCTGTGATAAGAATTAGAGTAGATGAGTGGTTTGCACTCTCTCTTTAAGCAGTGGAACCCTTCTAATACATAGAACAGTTTATAACTCATGGTTTAGGCACATCATATAAAATATAATTAAAAAAATACAAATTAGGTAATTTCTAAGGTTTATCCCATTTTGCTGTAAAAAACTAGTTTTTTTCTCTGAAAAAAATTTTGCGATTGCTGCTTTCCATGCATTAAAAATAATCAGGTACTAGTAGTGATCTAAGAATCAGAATTTTAAAGTAAAAGATGCCTTCAAAACACCCCAGTCTAATTCCCTAACTTTTATATATAAGGAAACCAGATTTAAATTGTTGACTAACATTACACAACCAACTGAGATGAATGAGGCTTGAGCCAAGGTTTCCTGGCTTCCTATGCTGTTCTTTAACCTATAATACACATAAAAGAAATGTATTTTTAAATGGGCAGAAAAGATGGCAATTTTATCTTACCTATACCACACTTATAATAACAAGTAAATGCCAGGAAATATACCTAATTTATAGGGTATTTATTTTCTTCATCATGAAAAGAATCTGCAGTGCAGGTATTATTGGATTCTTAAACTCAGGAATAAGAGAGGAAAGTGAATAGGATTCTATGAGGAAGAAAGGTTTATTTCTCAAAGATTTGGAATTTACTGTGGTTACTGTGATTAAAATAAAACTAAAACATGATTTGGCAGAGGATTAAAAACAAAGCAGCCCCAAAGTGTGTGCACATCATGGTGAAGATGCCATTTTTCCTTCAGGCATCCAAGGGGAAAAGGAATATTGTTTTTTTGTGTTGCTGGAGCTGATTTATTTAGTTATGATTTCAACATGCCTACAAGGCAAACCCCAGAAAACATTGCACAACAACATTAACCAGAACAAATGGTGCTGTTTTTCTATACCTCTCTCCCTGCCCTAAGGTTTTTCAAATAAAATAGCAGAGGTTTTTTGTTTTCTCAAATTGTTTAAATGGCTCTGATTATGTTTGACTATTGGGCGCGGTAGGTTTTAGAATCTTAAGTGGTAGGACAGGTTCCTGAACAAGAAAGAGAATTAAAGGTGAAGTGACTTGACTGTTGGAATGTGTAGAATGTAAAGTCTTGAGGTACTTATGGTCTGCCGCAGGCTGCTCTTAGTAATAGGCCTTCTTGTTAAAAGCCCTATTATTAGGGGAAATTTATTTTGGAAAGTACTAAAGACAGAAAAATAAAACAAACCACCTTTTCTCATATTTCCTTTCCACAGAGCCACTTCGAAGCAATATCTTAAATATTGTGAAGTCTCACTTACCCTGGGGTAGGTTGGCATTATCACCATCCTCGCAAACTTGAATGAAATGCACATGGCGTTACACTGTGTGCAGTAACAAGTCTCACTTACCCTGGGGTAGGTTGGCATTATCACCATCCTCGCAAACTTGAATGAAATGCACATGGCGTTACACTGTGTGCAGTAAAAAAAATTAGCAAAATCCTTATCCTTTTGGAGCCGACTAAGAGTTTAAATTCTAGCAATAGTTCAACACCTCCCCATACATTCCCACCCCGTTCCTGTATTCTCTGTCTTCACTAATGGCTGTCCTCCCCATCTTCTCAGCTGAGAACCTTACCTTCATCTTGAATCCTTATGTTCTCTTAGTCTCTACAACCAGTCTGTCAACGAGGCTCATCTCTTCTATCTCCAAAATTGCTTTTGAATATGTCTGTTTCCTTTTCTCCATTCTTATAGCCACTGCTCTGTTTAGGGCTTTTTCATCTTCCATTTTAGTTCTTAGGAGAGCTGCTTATTTACTTTCAGTCTTTCTAGTTTCCAAATCCATCCTCCTTACTGCTATTAAGTCCCTTTCTTTAAAGATATTCTCTGGTTTAAAAATCTTTAACGTGTCCCCATTATAGTCAAGGGGAAAAGTCTAAACTCTTTAGTCTGTCAGGCAAGGGTTTCATAGTTTGGCCCTAATCTGCTTATTCTTGCCTCATTTTTTGCAAATCTTATGCAATCCCTGCTCCCCATTGCCAAGCACGTCTAGGTTCTACAGCATTCCCTGAACTTGCTATCCACTTGTGTTTTTGATTGTGCTGTTCCTTGTCCCATCCGTATACACAGAATACATTCCCCGATGGATGAATTCCTCCTGCTTGAATGGAGGAACTGAGGAAACTAAGACTTAACAAAGAATACTCTTAACAAGATAGGACAAAAGAAACAAGCCTTGTGCACAGAACCAAGTAACAGGAGCAGCTATTAGAGTAAAATTCAGATTAGTAGCTGCAGACTACTTCTGAGGTAAACTAGGAGGGAGGACTTGATTCCACTTAATTTCACTTAATATTATAAAATATTAAGTGAATGCCTCCTTCCTATTAATACAGAATCAAGGGCCAGCTTTTATTTTTATAGCTGGGGGGTGGAGGAGAAGAGCCATAAAAGATTACTGGTGAAGAAGTTACATTCAAGAATTAAAAGGAAACCCATTACTTTCATCTACTTACTATTCTTACTTTGTCTTACTTCCCAAGGGAGTAAGAAAGGAGAAGAACACACAAAACTAAGAGCACACATTGATGGATTTTAAAAATCAACAGGATAGAACTAAAAATAGTGAGTTTAGGGAGAAAACCAAATGAAGGAAAACAGCATTTCTTTACCTAGAGTTATGAGGACGCAGAGGCCTTTTTCATGCTTTTTGCATGCCTCTCCCTAACTTTTTAATATTTCTGATCAACTTTTTGTCCTTTTGTTCCTACATATCTGATTCTTTATTAAAAATATTTTTATTCAAGTAATGTATTAATATCTTTAAAACATTAGGAATATCTGCAATGCCTGCTTTGACACTCCCCTAGCCCTACCATCATCTCCAATCTGTCTCTTTCCCTCCAACACCAAAGTGTAACATTTGTATCCCTTCAAACCTTTTTCTATGCATGGACTTAAAGATAAATGAATAGATAAGTCAATAGACTTATGGAAGACTTTTAGTATTGTAGTAGTAGTGTGTGTTTCTCACAAAAACAATACCATAGGTACTCCGACTCTTAATGTTGCAAACTTTGTGACTTCACAGTGTATCTTGGAGATCTCTTCTTATTAGTAGAAGCAGATGATTTGTTGTATTCTTTTCAACTTCTGTCACACAGTATCATTTTAGGGCTAGCTTGATCCTCTCTTCTCTGAGAAACCTTATGTGGACAATTAGAAGGTAAAAGAGAAAAAAAATAATGTGAGCAAGTATTGACTTTGATGCCATTTAAATATGGAAGAAGCTTGCGATTGTTGTCTAGGGAAGGAATGTTTTCCTTAAAAATTATACTGTCTTAAAAACACTGTTGGACTCAGTTCAAAGAACATTACTGACACCAACACTCTCCTCCCACCCCCAGTTATGGCATAGCTGGAAATTAAATATAACCGTGGTTCTTTGCAGTACATATACATCTGTTTTTCTCGTTTCCATATGCTTAAGTCCTTTTTCCTCAATTGCTTCTGTTTTGTTCTTAACTTAAATTCCCAAATTAATTCAAGAAGCAAATTTAAACTATAAAATGAAGGGTTTAGAGGATTTTTATATCTCTAGGATTCTATTGTTATTGAAATAATTTTATTTCATTCTGTTAAGTTGAAGCTTTTCTGTTTTACTTTAGGTTGTAGCTAATTGCAAATATAAATTTAAGAATATTGAAAGAAGTGAAACTTGTGCTACTTATGTGTCACATTGCTTTGAAGAATATAATGATCATTTAATGTTCAAAGTAAATCTCTCAAAAGACTTGATAACTGTTAAGTATTATTATTACCATCAATTATAGGCTTATCTAGGTTGGACTACCAGCATCTGAATTCTTTTTTTACTTGATAAAGCTATGAAATTTATGACCAAGTTGAAAGTGACTGGGAAGTTCTGAGAAAGTTCCTGTAAAAGATTTGTACTTACTACAGTTGCCTTTTTTTTTTGGTGGGGGGAGGTGGTACATGGTCCAGGAAACTTATGTACTTACTACATACTTTTTTTTTGCATTGGCAGGCACCGGGAATTGAACCCCGGTCTCCGGCATGGCAGGTGAGAACTCTGCCACTGAGCCACCATCGCCCACCCTACCATATACTCTTTTTTTTTTTTTTTGGAATGGCTTTTTAAAAAAATTTTTATTAATTAAAAAATAATTACATGAAAGAAACACAAACATTCCCAACACATATACTCAGCAATTCACAATATCATCACATAGTTGCATATTCATCATCATGATCATTTCCCAGAACCCTACCATATACTTTTGAGTTTGAGATTTAAGAGGTATCACCATATGCCAGGAGCAAAGGGTAAGGAGTAAGAAACTGAGAAATTAGTCCTAGCACATCACTGACACACTTTGTGATTGCAGGTTATTCTTTCCCATTTGTAACATGAAATAGAGTTATTTTGTGTTCCTTGGCTAGGATTCTATACAAATTAATGCAGTGGTAGGGTGTTTATTGCATTATTTTAGAAAGCTCTTTAAAGTGAGAGAAATATCCAGAATATGTCAACTAAAGTTTTTCTTTATCATTTCTCATAGGCCAATAAAGGTTTTCTATGTTAGGTAGAACAATGCAGAAAACTAGTATAAAACTAAAGGTTTGTAACTTTATAGGAGGCAATTCATGATATGTATGATACTTTCAGTTCTAATAAGCCAAGTCATCTGGTACCTTTTACAAAAGCTAGCGGTCCACCTTTTAATTTTTTTATATGTATTTGTATTTTTATGTTTGTTCAAATATTCTCTATGGGTTCTGCCATTTAGATAATCTTGAAATAGAAAGTCATGAAATTTGGCACATTATTTGAACTGTAATACATTTTATAGAGTTATCATGTCAGGCTCTCTTTCAAATTTCCTCTTCTTACCTTCTTATAATCGGTTGTTTTTTGTTATTTATAACAAACATGTAAGAAGCTTTTAACCTCCTTGAAAAATACCTGGTGTTCTTTTTGTTGATGCAAAATACCAATAAACTTTTTCTTCAAAGGAAAAATGAGTGTAGACAAAAGGAGATATTTACTTGAGGGAAGAGATGAAAGAAACTCATTCTTTTCTCATCATGCCTCTTTCTAAATTGGTGCTACCCCAAGGGGTATGAGAATTCTTTCAAAGCTTAGTGTCCAACTGATGAACAAAACTGACACTTGATTGTATGAAGTCTAACAGTGTTTGCTGTTTACTTTCTGCATCTGGGGATCATATTCTGTCAGGATGTAAAAAATATTAAAGATTACATTTTTAAATATAGTTCACAATCAAGGTATTTATAAACACATATGAAACTTGTTCTAAGTATAACCTATTCTGAAATTAAATGGTTGTGTTTACAACTCAGTAGGTAAACTACTCTGGAATGCTTCAGACCAGGCTCAGTTGACACAAGACATTTTAAATTGATATTGTAAGGAAGGGTCTGTTTCACCAGTTTCATATGAACTTAAAAATATGACTGGTGTTTGGTTAATTCTGAATTTAAATTACTTACATTTCTTATACCAGTAAAACATGCATTCCTTCTATCTGTAGATTTAGTAGAATAGTTTTTGGAGCTTTAGAATACAAAATCAAGTAACCAAGAAGGGCATTACCATTGACTTATTTTGCATTTCTTTATTTTTCCTTTTTTGCCTGCAGACTTAAACTAAATTGCAGCTTTGTACTTAATAAATTAGTATTAAAATAAAGGCAATGTCATAGTGCTATAGAAAACTTGGAAAATGGAGAGAGGGGAATGAATTGTAAAGGACAGAATTTGAGCAGTGTTTTAAAGAATACATAGTTCTTAATATATTCCAGACTGCCTTTTGAACATTGTTCTGTGTCACTGTTGTATGTTATATGATTAGTCTGGTCATTCTGACTAGGTAGAAAGAGTTGGATGTTTATTCTTTAACTACAGTGTCAATTTATTATGTGAATGTGGATGAGTCATATTACTTTGCTTTGCCTTAGTTTCTCCATCTGTAAAATAATAATTGTTATATAATTTGAGATTTATTTACTTCAGTGGAGGCAAAACTTAAAGTTATAGAGATGGTTTTCACTGTGAATGAGTTTAAGGTAGAAGATAGCATTGCTACTAATTCATTCTTTTATCTTTAAGAATAGAACTACTTTTTTGACATAAAAATAATGATTAGACTAAAAAGATAGTTTGAATGCCTTATGCATGTTCTAGCTGGCAATAATCTTTATGATCTACCAACATCTGGTTTAGACATGAAACCCCTATAATTAGCCAGTAGTAGTTTTTATCCTTGTCTTTCAGGAAGATTTATAGTATACCTCAGGTGGTATTGGATAGCAGGCAGAAGATTGAAAGTCTAGCACTTTTAAATTGAGAAAAATTGTGTCTCCCTGATACCAATATTATTAAAATGAAATATGATTAAAAAATCATTTTCCCTCTTCATTTGACATTATGGATAACTAGAATACCTGAACAAATCTAACAAGCTCAAGCTTCTTGGATGTGGTTTTAGAATCTTAGGAAAGATGGGAAGAACCTAGGCTTTAGATGGAGCAGACTTGTAGTATGTTCTGGACTGTTAGGTAAGGAAGAATTATTAGGCCATGTGCCTTTAATGTCTGTATCTGCCAGAGTAAAAGCAATGTAGAGGCAAGTGTTTGTCTCAGTAAAGATTTTCCGATGATATTTTAATATATGCAGGAGTTCAAATACTTTATAGGTAATCAGTTATCAAAAGAGGATGAGTTTGTTTTCTGATTGGTTATCAACTTGATAACACATTCCTTTTGCTGTATTCTGCTTAAGTAGTAATTAGAGAAATCCTGTTGAACAGGGTTTTCTGAAATGAAGCCTGTTAATTACATTGGACCCTAGGGTTTCATGTAGAACTATCATCATGCATGAATTGAGAACTGTTTGTGCAAATATTCATTTGGAAAACTCTTCCCCTCACATTTGCTTTTAAATCCTTAACTACTAATTGTAAGAATATGATGGAAGCCAACACCCAATATTTAAGTCTACCTAACTCTTTTCCTGAAAAATCCCTCCGTGAACAAATTGCCTTGAATGAGTAGATTCCAATAAAGGTTAAGAATTGGTTAGTTTGAGGATATCTTATCTAGGCATCTTCTAGGGACGGGTGTATGCTGGTTAGTCCCATAGAAATCAGAATTATTAACCCAATGTTGACAATGCAATTAGGCATATCTATCAGCAGTGCATAATCAGCCATATCTAAGACTGCTGAAAGGTAAAAAATTCTGTCTTTATCCTTGACTTTCAGTGACTTTAAGGATTTGAACTGCACTGTGCAGGTAGGCTTGACTCTGGTCTGGAATCCACTTTACTTCGAAGGAAATAGTATGTAAAGTTAGGAAACTAGCTCAAAATAAAACTCAGTTTTACAGCTAAGATAAATTGTTACAGAATGAGAAGTTTTAGTGAATAGGACCCTCAAGGGAAGCTTAAACAAGTGCTTGCTGCATTCAGACTTTTTTTTTTTTTTTAACTTTGTCTAAACTGTTACAGTAGATTTTATGTAAATTGTTCATGCTAAACGTTTGCATTATGTATTCCTATTCCTTTGTACTTCCCATTTGATGAAGTTTTCAAACTGTGGTTTGCTGGAGGGGGAAAAAACCAAACCCAAACTGCATAGGACAAATTGAATTACAAATCTGATGTGGTCCTTTAACTCAATTACATCTAATTTGTGTTATTTTAGTCATCCTGGGTGGCAGCTGTTCTGCATGAATGCCCTCAAACATTTTCAGTTTGAATTTGTCCTGATTACAATTCCTAAAGATTGGTAGTTTCTTGTTTATGTTTTGAGTGGCCACATTATAGATTAATTTCATGTATCAGTACCACTTTTAAAATTAAAAATTTAGTTGATGTGTTCTTTCAACTTAAAAATTTAAGTATCCAATATTTATTTTAAATGTTAATATTTTGTAACTTCGTCTGATTTTCTTATTTCTTATCCTTCTACTTAAGTTTCTTCTAAAAATAGACTCTTGCTTACTTCATTCAGGCAATTATCAATTTAAGGACAAGATAATAGAGAATTTTAGATTTTGATATAGCCAGATAAAAATTTTGACATTCTTAAACCAAAATTTGGAATGATTTGGGAAGAAAGACATGTATAGATGTGGATTCAGGATTGGTCAGTTCAGTATAATTCAGATGGAGGTTTGAGTTAGATTTGAGTTAGAATTCAGTCTGAAATGTAGTTGAATTCATAGAAATGTAGAAATCAAAACCTAAGAGAATCATGGAGCAGCTGACGTAGGAACCACTTATATGAGTTATTGATACCAACTTGTCCTTTACTCATCTTTCTGTTTTTCCTTATTTTTATTTTGTTTTCCAGGGACTTCCTCTTTTGACCAAAAAAATCAGTTTAACTCAATGAATATTACTAACTTGGAGAGGAAAGAGACACTTAAATGTCTTTTTAATATCAGAGATGAAATCTACAGAATATAAAAACAGAAGAAATCATATGTGATAGAAGGACCTTGACTTGTTTTCTAAGGTGGACAAATGAGACAATACCAAGTTTTAGGGAACTAAAGGAAAAAAATACCATCCAAAAATAGATAGATAGATAGATGAGTTAATGAATAGATGGATGGAGAGAATGAAATGGCAAATGTGGCAAAAAGTTAAAATTGGTGGGTCTGAGCATCTGGATTGGGGGTATATGTTGGGATTCTCTGCGTGGGCTTCTTCTTATTTTTGTAACTATCCTGTAAGTTTGAAATTATTTCAAAATTAAAAGTTAAAAAAAAGGAAAAACATTCAACAGAGATAGAAATGGCAGAAAAATCCTTGATAGCTCAAAAATCAATGTTTAGAAAGCATTGTTTTTTCATTAAATTCAGTGATTTTCAACCAGTAACTGAACATCTTCTCTGGGCAAGATATTAGTCCCAGTCCTGAGACTTTAAAGATAATCAGCTACAGGTCCCTAATTTGGAGAAACTTTCACTGTAATAGGGATAGCAAACATGTCATTAATAATTTATAGCACATATGGCAGGTAATATAATAGAGATTTGAATAAATTCTGAGCTTCTTATTTTGTGATGGGGAGAGTGTAGGATTAAAGTTAGGGAATTAGGTCAAAATAGAAGTGTACTTGTGGTGTGATTTACATCTTTCACTAGTCAGTTAATCACTGATTGATCCATCGATTTAGGAATATAAATTGTTAGTAGCATCCATCAGTTACTTGTACTTTTTTCCTACTTATTCTCATCTTAAGGAAGAAAGTAACAATTTTACTACCAATTATAGTAAGGATGCTATTGTACATTGTCTCTTTTTTTTATTAGTCATGAACTCTACAAAGTTCAATAACTTTTTTTTTTAAATGTTATCTTCCTAAATGCCTCTTTTTTTTTTTTATCTGAAATTGACTATTTAGTACTTGAAGCAAGTTTTGGGGTCTTTTTGGCACTGAAAATGTTTTTGGTTCTTTTCTGGCCTTTTTGACTTTTCTTGGTGTCCCCTTTTTTGCCTTCACTTCTATATTCATTATCTTTTGCTATGTCGCAAATTATCCTAAAACTTTGTGGCTTAAAAAAACAAACATTTATTATCTCACAGTTTTGTGCATTAGGTATACTCTATCTTTCTTATTCATATGTGCATGATAGACATTCAGACATTCAATAAATATTGTTGAATGTTTCTTGAAGAATGCTTGAAGTTCTTATCACTTTGCACCTAAATGGCTCAATCAACTTCTTTGTTGGTTCCAGTCTTTACCCCAGTGCTGCTTTTAAACCACTCCTTCTAAAAAAATTCATGCTGCTGCTCTTCTTTTCAGTAACAACCAATTGTTCGCTTTGGCCTAATCTTCAAGTTTAAGTCGATCTCTTTGGCATTTGAAGCCTTCCATAACCCAGTTTCACTTTATTTGTCCAATCGTCTTCCTTAACAGGGACATCTACTTTATACTTAAACTGGTTTTTGCTTTATACCAAACCCCATTCCCATCCCCATCCCTAATACCATGTTCAACTTTGCTTTCTTGCCTTTACTATTGTTTTTTTTCCCCTCACCTGTAATGCTTTCCTCCCTTATCTGTTTAAATCTTACTAGCTCTTTCTCTCATTATAATCCTTCCATCTCTTTTATAAAGCCACTTTGAACTTTTCTGGCCCACTTCAGTTTTTAGTCTTTGAATTTGTATGATAATACTCAGTACGAAACAGTGCATTCCTTAATCTTTAATTAAATTATTTGAGTTACTTTCCCTTACCATCTAGAATTTCAATTTTCTGAGTGTGAAATCCTTTCACCTCTTTTGTCTGTAGTGTAGTGTGCTCTTTAAGTGCATGTTAGTTGATTGGAAAATTAGAAAACTTGACTCAGCTATAAAATTTTTCTTGTGTTGCTGCTGAATTAATTTCTTAACTCCCAGAGTCATAAAAGAGATGAGCTGGGACTTAGGACCATTTGGAACTATATTTCATCATTTTCCTGAAGAAGCATTCCTGTATGAAGTGATTAATTAAAAAAAAGTTCCCTCTGGCAAGCTATCAAAATTGGCTTTTAGCCTCAAACTATCAAACCGAAAGTTTCATAGTTGCCTGGAGCAGGGAGGACAAGAAGTAACAAGCAATTCAAGGTCCGAGACTTAGCCTACTTCAGCTATGAGCCTGGCCAAACCCTTTGGCATAGATAAGTAGAACAAGGAATCTACTTTTATCTTCTCTTTCTTGAAAGTTTCATGGATTTGATTCTCAAAGAAAGGGCAATAATTGAACTTTTGCATTAGCATCTCTAATTATTCACTGAGAAAATTTGTCAGGTAACTGTATTAATCAAAATTTAAGTACATGTACAGCCTAAAAATAATGTTGTACTTAATTCTTTTCCACATCATCCTTGGTATATTTTGTACCAGCTCTAGAGAGTAATGCCATTTGGAAGTAATGTTCTTATTCTTTTGGTAACTTAAAGTTCAGTTCTGTGCTTTTGCTGAGATAAAATTCTATTCACATTATTAGTTTCTGCTAATGTTCTCTTGAATCTTATTATTATTATTTTTTTTACCTCCCTCCCTCTTTCTGTACCTTTCTGTTTTTCTTCCTTATTTTCTTCCAAAAGCCAGAGGTAGAATGTTTGGTCATGGTTAGATAAGAGGAGCCTTGGAGTTTTTATTACAGTCATTTCAAACTCTATTAGGTGTCTGTTTCAAGATTATTTATAATATCAACTCTGTGATTTAGGTTATTATTTGCACATTTTTGGTCTCCCTGTGACTAAATTGCTGGCATTATATATATGTTTTTCCCTATTATTTGTACATATAGGTATTTAAACCAAGGTTCCTGCATTTAGTACTGGAATATTTGAGTTAGAGAAGTTAAGAAAAATGGAAAAAGGTTAAAACTCTTGATCATTGCCTTTTATCCTGTTTCAGCCCAGCTCTTGGAGGACTTGGGTCAGGGCAGCCCAAAGACCAAAGAACACACTAGGCACAGAGTTAGAGAAGAATTTTAATTAGGACTTCTCAACAGGAGAGGATCTTCCACAGTGGCAGCAGGCCATGAAAAATGAAGGTTAGTGCTCTGCAAAGCGGGGCAAGGTGAGTGTCAGGGCTTATAAGAATTTAGTACTAGGGTGTGAGAAGAGTTTCAGCAAGGTCTTTCTCTCTTTTTTTAATACCAAAAAAGAACATGAAACAAACACAAACATTCTTATTTTGATCATTCCGTTCTACATATATAATCAGTAATTCACAGTATCATCACATAGTTGCATATTCATCATCATGATCATTTCTTGGAACATTTGCATCTATTCAGAAAAAGAAATAAAACGAAAACAGAAAAAAATTTATACATGCCATACCCCTTACCCCTCCCTTTCATTGATCACTTGTATTTCAACCTAAATTTATTTTAATATTTGTTCCCCCTATTATTTATTTTTATTCTATATGTTCTACTCTTCTGTTGATATAGT
>PVIY010027701.1:0-33934 GCA_004026745.1 Myrmecophaga tridactyla
GATGAATCCCAGAATGATTTGATCAGTGAGTGGAAAAGTATTTGCAAAGTCCCCTTCGGGGAACGGTGAGAAAGGGGGAAAATTCAACCTCCCCAAGTTGAATTCTTGATATTCTCACAAGGAGTGTGAACAACTAAAGCTAAAGGCTGAGCCCCCAGACTTGGTTTGTTCATATGAAACTTAACCCCACAAAGGATAGGTCAAGCCTACTTAAAATTAAGCCTAAGAGTCACCCCCAAGAGAACCTCTTTTGTGACTCAGATTTGTCCTCTCTCTCCAGCCAACACAACAAGCAAACTCACCACCCTCCCCCTGTCTATGTGGGACTTGACTCCCAGGAGTGTGGACCTTCCTGGCAATGTGGGACACAAATCCTAGAATGAGATGAAACTCAGCATCAAGGGATTGAGAAAAACTCTAGAATGAGCTGAGACCCAGCATCAAGGGATTGAGAAAACCTTCTCAACCTAAAGGGGGAAGAGTGAAATGAGACAAAGTGTCAACGGCTGAGAGATTCCAGAGTTGAAAGGTTATCCTGGAGTTATTCTTATGCATTAAGTAGATATCACCTTGTTATTCAAGATGTAATGGAGAGGCTGGGGGGAACTGCCTGAAAATGTAGAGCTGTGTTCCAGTAGCTATGTTTCTTGATGATGATTGTATAATGATATAGCTTTCACAGTGTGACTGTGTGATTGTGAAAACCTTGTGTCTGATGCTCCTTTTATCTACCTTGTCAACACATGAGTAGAACATATGGAATAAAAATCAATAATAGGGGGAATGAATGTTAAAATAAATTTAGTTTGAAATGCTAGTGATCATTGAAAGGGAGGGGTATGGGGTATGGTATGTATAATTTTTTTTCTGTTTTTGTTTTATTTTTCTGATGTCTTTTTATTTCTTTTTCTGAATTGATGCAAATGTTCTAAGAAATGATCATGATGATGAATATGCAACTATGTGATGATATTGTGAATTACTGATTATATCTGTAGAATGGAATAAGCATATGTTAAGAATGTTTGTGTTTCTTTCTTGTAATTTTTTTTAATTAATAATAACAAAAAAACTACACAGATTTAAAGAGTAGAATTTCAGTGAGCATGGGGCCATGCTCATACTCTGAGAAGGCCACTGAGACAACATAGAGAAAGAGCAGATTCATATACGTGTCATGCCAATTCTGGGGCAGATATTCAGTGAATGGAATGGTGAGTTGAATTACCTGCATTAGTTAAATTGCTGTTCTTTTTCCTCACTCTCTCTCTCTCTCTCCAAACTTCATATAGATTATCTGTTTATATTAAATGAGCACATGTCCTCCACACCAGCTTGTCTCACACATCATTGACCCATGCAACAAATATTTATTGAATCCCTGGTGGACATTATTCTAAGTACTGGGGATGCAGCAGTGATCAAAATGGGCAATATAATTATAATTTAATGTTAAAATAAATGAGTGCTAATCAAGGAGGGAAGGGAAGAAATGGAAATGAAAGAGGGTAGACGGGAAATAATTTTTATTATATTAGGGTTTTAATGGTAGACTTCATTGAGAAGGTGACATTTGTACAGAATTAAAAGCACAAAAATGCAAGAAATGTGGCACTAAATAAACCTGAAGGAAGTGAGGGAATGAGCCATGTGGTAATCAAAGAGCAGTCTAGACTCCCAGAGCCCACAGGTGGAAGCACAGAGACCCATTAAGAGACTCTGACCATAATCCAGAGAGGCTGGTGTCTTGGACCAGAGCTGTGGCAGTGAAGGTAGGACAATATCAAATGCTGAATATATGTTTAAGGTATTTTCAGAAGTCTTTGCTAGGGATGTAAGCTTGGGGACACTTGTAGCAGAAAAAAGAGAAAATGATGTAATTAAATGTTGATGAATAAATTGGGAAATGATGAGATTTTCAAAGGCTTATCTAAAGAAGATAAAATATCGATATAATATGTTGAAAGAGTAGATAAGTGCCTATTAGCTAATTAATTAGCTCCCCTTAACTGTCCTGTAAATCTGCAGCAAGGAGGCAAGTCTTCCTCCATACTTAAACAAGAGCTGTCAATAAATGACAATGATTTGTTCTAAAAAAAATTTTAAATAAGGCTTACTATATGTAGGGAGGTGGTATACAGAGGATCTTTGGTTCCCAGAAATAAAATGACAATTGAAAGAGGATAGTGAAAGTACTATTGCTTTAAATTCATTTAAAAACTCATTAAAATAGGAAATAAAAATAAGAAAAACTCCTAGGTCTTTTGTAACACTCAAAAGACAATGACTGTTCAAACAAGCTATCTCTATGTAGACGACATTGTTTCATTTTCCTGAATCAGTTAATATGTTAGTATTTCTTGGGTTCTTCCCTTAGTCTGCCATCACTTAGCTAAACTCTCTTTCCAAGCTATGGTTACTAGTGTTTTTCTTTAAAACAATGTCCATTAAAAGGCTATTTGTATTATTGCTAGTGATGTTTCTGTGACAACACTTTTCTGTCAACCTCTGTTACATTTTTCTTCCCCACTGTTCTTATTCTTAATCTCATTATCATCCTTTCTTCTGACATCTAGTTAGGATCCTGGAAAGAGCTTTGAGAAAGGACACCAGGTTCTGGGATTTAAGAGAAGCAGTCATGCCCTAGAGAAAATTATTTTTCAGGGTCTTAGACAATCAGCCTTATCTTAGAAAATAATGTTTTAGTAATGTCATGTCTATGAATGTCTTTAATTTTTAATTGGAAAATTGTTTGGCCCAATTATTAGGGAATCTGAGTCATTTTCCCAGTCTTAGTACCAATTTGCTATGAAATACTTAGAACTTTTAAATTCTTTGTATTTCTTCAAAAATAAATGTATAGTGCACTTGTGAGACTTAAATGGCATTATGTTTATGAAAAAATATTTAAGCATAAAATAAATTGCTGGTACATTTTAAGTAGTCCCTCAGTTGTATTACAAGAAGGAATTTCCTCCTTACTTCAGTAGGATATTTCATGTCATTGAATTAGAGGTCCTCAAATATAGAATGAGGAAAATAATACCCAAAAGTATTATATGATGATTACAAGAGATAGTGTTGTAAAGTGTTGGGTGAAAAAACCAAACACAATCGCTAGAATATATGTATACATAATAACATGAATAAGCAAATAATTGAAGAAATAAATATATAAGTAAATGTTTCCATAAGGAAAATCTATTTAAGGCAGGGATTGGATGGGCTTAAATGTAACTTGAAAGTAAATTAAAAAAATGAAGCAGCCGAAATATATGACAATAAGTATAGATAATCACTAACCAAATTAGAGATCATGTACCCCATCTAAAGACATTCTAATTCAAATGTTTGAATTAACAATGCTTGCAAATCAAGACCCATATATGAGTTGAATTTGGTTACTGGCCTAACAGTGACATCTAAACTAAAATGAACTCTTGATATAAAGTTGGAACAGTTTGGATATTGATATACATATAAAGGGTGGGTAGGGTGGGCTACTTGATATTCCATGTGTCAGGTTTCTTTAGAGTGGAAAGAATTTGTGTTTCAATCTCCAGAAGACAGTTTTGATCCACTATTGGTGAAGAATCAGTTGGACAAACAGAAATCAGAGTAGTACAGTCAATTCTCATTATTCGTCATAGTTAGGTTATGTAGTCACTGTGAATGATGAATTAGTGAATACTGAACCATTACTCCTAAGAGAAATGCAGAATTTGTTTCCTATGAGTGCCTGGTTACAACATTTTTTTCAACTGATTAATGCATAACCTTCTTTACATGTGTTTCTGTTGAAAGACACATTTAAAGATATTATTGATTCATTAACATTGAACTCATGGCCAGCAGTGCTCTAACTCATTCCTGAACAAAGCTTATCTAACACATGCATTTTCTCTGTAAGGCACATCACAACCTTCTTGCACTTAGAAACACTGTACAGAACTATATCATTATGCTTGGGGATGATTTTAAACAGTGATATCACGAACAAAAAAAGCAACAATGCAAAAAAAAAGTCATAATAAATATACCACAGTAAGGACACTTGTTTACAGTATGAAAGTTGAAACAAGGAGGACAAGTTTAAATCTTAATCCAGATTCCTGATGGGTATGAACCTATTTGTAAACAGTAATTTGAGGTGAGTCAGGATGTGGGCTCCTTTGTGAATAGGATCTTATACTACTAGAGTGTGGCCAACTGGGTGGGCCTCATATCAGTAGAGGCCATATAAAGAGGATATTCAGAGGATGGAGCCAGACACCAGAAGCCAGTAGTCAGAGAAAGCCACAGGAGGAGACCAGGAATACTGTTACATGACTAATGCAGAAGCGCAACCCCAAAAAGTGTGGCAAGCCAGCTCCAGTACGCTACCAATTCCAGGAGAAAGCATGATGTTGCTCACATCTTGATTTTGGACATCTCACCTCCAATATCTTCAGACAATAAATTATTGTTGTTTAAGCCAATCTATAAGCCAGGAGTTCATTTTAGTTTTTATCAAAAAAATCTTGAAGATATTTATAATTTCTGTATTTTTCTACTTTCTAATTCATTTGCTTTTGCTTCCATCTTTATTATGTCTTCAGCATAATTATCTCAAGAAGTTCATCACCATACACCTGTGTGCTGGTTTGAAATGATGTATGTACCCTAGAAAAGACATGTTTCAATCAAAATTCCATTTTGTAAAGGCAGAATAATCCCTATTCAACACTGTACGTAATTAGACCATCTCCCTGGAGATGTAACCCAATCAAGAGTGGTTGTTAAACTGAATTAGGGGAGATGTGTCTCTACCCATTTGGGTGGGCCTTGATTGGTTTACTGGAGTCCTATAAAAAAGGAAACATTTTGGAGAATGGGAGATTCAGAAAGAGTGAACAATGACACAGCCACGAGAAGCAGAGTCCACCAGCAACCTTGGTAGATGAAGAAGGAAAACACCTCCTGGGGAGCTTCATGAAACAGGAAGCCAGGAGAGGAACCTAGCAGATGATGCCATGTTCACCATGTGCCCTTCCAGATGAGAGAGAAACCCTGACCTTGTTCACCATGTGCCTTTCCAGATGAGAGAGAAACCCTGAACTTCATCGGCCTTGTTGAACCAAGGTATATTTCCCTGGATGCCTTAGATTGGACATTTCTATAGACTTGTTTTAATTGGGACATTTTCTCAGCCTTAGAACTGTAAACTAGCAACTTATTAAATTCCCCTTTTAAAATGTCATTCCGTTTCTGGTATATTGCATTCTGGCAACTAGCAAACTAGAACAACCTGATTTGAATTTATCTGATCAAATGTATATTGTGCCAAAACAAAATATGTAAATATGTAGTTATAATAATACCTACTTTTCATTATTTATGTTTTTATATTTAATATATGATATAAAAATAACAATAATTTCATGCATGTACCTAACATTTAGCTTGAGAAACCTCTGATCTCCTGCCATGTTCCCTGACAAATTGTTTCCAAACAAATGTCAGTACAATTCAGAATTTTCATTTTTCTGTTTTCCTAAATATCAATCTCACAGTATATTTTTAAATCATGTATGCTTGGACACTTATTTTTCACTCAATATTGTGTTTTTGAGATTCATTTCTATTCATGCATATAGCTATAGCTCATTCATTTTTACTGTTGCAGAGTAATCTATTGTATGAATTTATTTATATTTATTTATCCATTCCCCAATATATAGACATCTGGGTTATTTGTAGTTTTTGCTATCATCAAAAAAAGTGGCAATATGAATATTCTGTACATGTCTCTAGGTACACATGCTCAAGGTTTTCTTTAATCGAGAATATTCATTACATCTCTGCCTGGAATTATTGGTTGTATGGTATCGAGCTCAACACTTCAAGATAATCTCAAGTTGATTTACAATGAAGTTTTCCATTCTTGCCAGTAGTATGTGAGCTCTTATGCTGTTCATCTTCTGCAACAACCGGTATCATTAGACATTTTATTTAGTTAATCATTTGTATTGCACTTAATTGCAGATTATTTTGAGTTTCTTTTACTATGATTACTAACAATTCTTGCTTTCTGGTCTCTGAAATCCCTGTATTTATCTTTTACTTATTATACATTATGTGATTTTTTATTTTATCTTATATCCAGTCAAAATATTAGCTTTTACATTTTACATATAGCAAATATTTTATGTTGTTTTGTGGCTAATCTTCCACTACATTTTATATATATTTTGAAGAATATGGATTCTTAATTTTAAAGTAGTCAAATAGCTTCTCAGCCCTTTGGCTAAGATCAGGTGTAAAGTAGTCAAATATACTAATTGTTTCTATTGAGTTTGATTTTTTTTCTTTTTTAAGAGAACGTATGATACATTAAGCACACAAACATATTCTCCTATATTCTTTTCTAAGAGTATTATGCTTTGCCTCTTACATTTAACCTTCAAGCAATTGAACTTGTTTTTTGTCTATGATGCGAGAGATGGGATCCAATTTTGTTTTCTCCCCATATGGATTACCAGTTCTCTCTTTACTATTTATTGAATAGTCCATGCTTAACATGCCTATTCGCGATGCCAACTCTGTCAAATTGTAAGCTTCTGTACATGCTTGGGTCTGTCTCTATGTTATATCTTCTTTTTCACTGATCTATTTGCTAACTCCACCCTATGTTAATTATCATATATACTTAGCCCTGAAATCTGCGAGAACAAATTTTCTAAATGGGTTCTCTTCTTCAACAGTGTTATGGCTATTCTTTTCTCCTTGCTTAGCCATATCAAATTTTAAATCTGCTTGTCAAATTTCACTGAAAATCCTGTTCGAATTTGGAGTGGTACTACATTGACTATCAGCTTAGAGAGAACTAACACTTAATATGGAGTCCATCCTTAATGCCTTTCAATAATCAATAATTTTCTCTAAAAAATCTGGCACATCTTTTATTATATTTATTCCTAAAAATACACTAGTAATTGTTATTTATTTACTTATATCTGGGGCACCTTATTATAATTTCTTATTAAGTTCAATTGTTTGTCAATAAATAGATTTTGTTCTTTCATGTGTAAGTAATTAAAACTGTGATTCTTTATTTCCAACCCTCATGTCTTTTATTATTTTTTGTGCTGGCTAGGATCTTCCCTGGAAGTGAGTATGAGTATATTTATCTGTTTTCTTGTTTGGAAGGAATATTTCAGACATTTTCCATTAACAATGATGTTTATCAATTGCCAGGAGGTAAAGGAAGTTCCATTCCAATATTAGTTTATTAATTTCTTATCATGAATGGATATTGGATTTAATCAAATGATTCTAAACTATTGGGATGATCATAGGATTTTGATTTTTTAAGCTTTTAAGGAGCAGATTGCAAAGAATGTATAACATTAAATCAAACTTACATTTCAGGTCATGATGTAATGTTAGTTTTATATACGTTGTATTTCATTTACCTATATTTTATCAATGTTTTTATCTATGTCCACAAATATAATTTTCCTTTTTCTTTACTTGGTTTTTGAGCAAGATTATACTAGCCTCATTAATTGAACAAAGACATATACTCACTATTCCTATCCTGTAATTTGTTAAAGATGAGAAATATTTATGAAAATGACAGAATTTGTTTGTAAAGCCATCGGTGAGTAATGTTTAGTGATGTTGTCTTTGTGAAGAGATTTTTAACTGACTCCACTTATTCAATGATTATAGGATCATGAAGGATTCCTATTTCTTCCTGAGTTGGGTTTAGTAAGTCAGTACTCTAGGATTTTTTTCCCCACTCCTTATGTTTTCAAATTTGTTTATAATATTCTGTTTCTGTCTTTTTACTTTCTGCTGTATCTGTAGGTATGTAACCATTTTCATTCTAAATGTTATTTGTACCTTCATTCTTACTTTTTCTTTTTGTTAAGCCTGTTTCTTAAATATTTTAATCACTTTCTTTTGGCTTTGTGACTCTTTTCTATTGTTTATCTGCTTTATATTTTATTAATGTCTAATAATATCTTAATTACATTTATTTTCCCAATTTGTGTAGCTTATTCCTCTTCTTTTTCTAACTGTTGGTTGCGGAGCTCATTAATTTTAAGATGCCTCAGTTTCTAATATAAGCATTGAAAGCTATAAATTGTCAGCATAAATTAGTTGCACCTATCAAATATTAGCATGCAGTATTTTGTAGACTTTCACGTAAAATCATTTTTAATTTAATTTCCATTTTTATTTTTTCATCGAACCATTAATTATTTAAATATATATTTTTAACTTTATAATATGTAGAGAGGTTTCATTAATTATCTTTTTGTAATTTGTTTCTAATTTATCTTAAATATATTTCTAATGTTAAGAAATTGTGGTCAGGAATATCAATAATGCAGGGTGTTGAAAATAGATGGTAATTAATAATATTTTAATATTTTAAAACTTTAACTTCTGTGTGAGACTAAAGCAAAAAATGTTTGTTACATTTCCTGATATAACTTATATGGACAGGTTAATTGAACACCATAAGTACCTGGAACCTTGAATAGGGCATGAGATTCAACTTCCCCATTTGGAGAATTCCTGATATTTTCACAAGCAGTGGGGACAACCAAATCAACAGGCCGAGATTCTTAGGGTTTGTTCATATGAAACCTATCCTTAAAAAGGATAAGCTAAGCCTACTTAAAATTAGGCCTAAGAGTCACCCCCAGAGAACCTCTTTTATTTCTCAGATGTGGCCTCTCTCTCTAAGCCAACTCCACAGGTAAGCTCACTGCCCTCCCCCTCACTATGTGGGACACTACTCCCAGGGGTGTAAACCTCCCTGGCAATATGATACAGAAATCCTAGAATGAGGTGGGACTTAGCATCAAGGGATTGAGAAAACCTTCTTGACGGAAAGGGGGAAGAGAGAAATGAGACAAAATAAAGTGTCAGTGGCTGAGAGGTTTCAAACAGAGTCGAACTAAATCCTGGAAGTTATTCTTACGCATTATATAGATTTCCCCTTTTTAGTTTAAGGTGTATTAGAGAGGTTAAAGGGAACTGCCTGAAACTGTAGAGCTGTGTTCCAGTCGCCATGTTTCTTGAAGATGACTGTATAATGATACATACATTTTTAACCATTTTGCTAATCTGTGTCTTTTGATTAAGGAGTTTAATCAATTAACAATGAATATTACTGTATACTTGTTAATTTGTTAATATATTACTGTATTACCTCCTTCAACCATTTTCTCCTTTGTTTTTTTTTTTTTTTTTTTTTTTTGCATAGCAAGCACTGGGAATCGAACCCAGGTCTCTGGCATGGCTGGCAAGAACTCTGCCACTAAGCCACTGTTGCCTGCCAACTCCTTTGGTTTTTTATATACCATACCTTATTATTTGGTCTCTCTCTTCATCCTTTAAATTACCCTTACTGATAACCTTCATTTTTACATTGTTCTCTGAGCCTCTCTCTCTCCTATCTTTTCCCCTCAGCCTACAGAACTCCCTTTAATATTTCTTGTAGGGCAGATCTCTTGTTGACAAATTCAGTTTCTGTTTACCTGTAAATATTTTAAACTCTCCTTCATTTTAAGGATAGTTTTGCTGGATAAAGAATTTTTGGCTGAGAGTTTTTCTCTTACAGTATTTTAAATATATCATTACACTATCTTCTTGCTTCCATGGTTTCTAACAAGAAATTGGCACTTAGCCTCATTGTGTTGCCCTTGTATGTGGTGAATTGTTTTTCTCTTGCTGCTTTCAGGATTCTCTCTTTATCTTTGGCATTTGATTTTCTGATTGGTATGTACTCAGAAGTCTATTAGGCTTTATTCTGTTTGGAGTTTGCTTGCATCTCGACCATGTATGTTTGAGTCGTTCATAGTTTTGGCCATTATTTCCTTAAATACTTTTTCTGCCCCCTTTCCTTTCTCTTTTCCTTCTGGGACACCCATGGCACATGTTTGCATACTTTGTGCTGGATTAAAATCCCTGAGACGCTGTTCAATTCTTTCCATTCTTTTCTCTGTCTTTCTGTCCATAAATTTCAATTATTTTGTCTTCTAGTTAGCTAATTCTTTCTTCTGCCTGTTCAAATCTACTGCTATGTGCCTCTAGTGAATTTTTAATCTCTTTTTTGTGTCTTTCATTCCCATCATTTCTATTATATTTCCTTTTGTATTTTTAAATTCTTTCTGCTCACATATGCCTTCTTAAAACACTTTATCTCTTTACCATATTTTCCTTCGTCTCCTTGAATTGATTCAGATTTGTTTGATTTCTTTGATTAGTTGTTCAAATTCTATTTCTCTTCTTTAATTTTAATATTTTCCTTTGGCTGGGCCATATCTTCATGTATCTTAGTGTGGCTTATAATATTTCTTATGTCTAAGGATCTAATTTTTTTGATGTGTTTACTCTGGAAGTCAGTTTCTCTTTCTTGTCTGAGGTTTTCTTGTTTATTGGTTTTGTGCTAAGGCTCTTCTTTAACACTTGGTTGAATTTATTCTAGGCCTTTAGAAAGCTCATGATCCGCTTTTCTCGGTTCTTATTTTCCGATTCTTGCCCTAGACATATGGTACAATTTTTGAGATTGCACTATTTGTGGAAATGTTTCACTCCCAGGAGAAATCTTCCTTTCCTCTGTTCCTTCTCTGAGAATGTTGATCTGTTCTACTTGCTTTTTGTTTGTCTCTATGGCTTTTTAACACTCCTTTCATTTTCTCTAACTGCTTTGGCTTGAATTCTAGGAGAATTCTAGGAGGAGGTCTCCCCAGAGAGGACTTCTGCAAGTCAATATTTCCCAGTCAAAAACAGGAACAGGGATACAAAAGCAGTGAAGATCAGTTCCAGAATGCCCTAAGAAGGAGCCCCAGAAGGACTCCAAACTTCTTTTTGATAGCTCTGTAAATCTGTGCTTTTCCTGGCCTTCCCAGTAGATGATGTTCTTCAGAAAACTGTTCCCTGTAGTCCCAAGGAGATACTGTGCCTTTAAGTCTGACTCTACACCTGTTGGGGGTGTAGTTGAAACAGAGACTGTAGACAGCTTTTTTTTACCTGGACTGGTTGAAACTGTAGCTGCACCCAGAGATCTGAATTTGCTCATCAAAAGCAATGTACAGTGCTAGGTTATGCACCCCCTCTATTCTTGGGATATAGCCACCTTTCAGCAAACTGCTTCCCACAGTCCCAAGAAAGCAATTTCTCTAAATCAGCCTCTGCTTCCACCCCTGTTGGGGACAGAGTTGAAACAAGCAGCCAGTAACTTTTTTTCTGGTTAGGTTGAAACTGTATCTTCCCTCAAATCCTGGACCCAGCCATCTGAGTTTGCTGAACAGAAGCCATGATCAGCAGTGCCCCTCCCCCCAACCTTGGGAAAGAGGACTTTTATTTCTGGCCAGGAACTAGATACTGGGGTGGCTTGCCCTGAGAGTAGAGCAGCAGCTTCCAAAGTATAAAGAGTTCTACTCACAGTTCTTCACTGCCGTTTGTCTCTTCCCTGGATGGTGTACAGTGCTCTTCTCATCTCCAGAGCCTCCAAACAGTTGTTTCAGACAGTTCCTGGCTGTTTATTAGCTTCCCTGCAGGATGTACTGATCTTTGGAGCTCCCTACTCCACCATCGCACCTCTGCAAGTTCTTTTGATAAGAGTTGATTAATAGTAAGTTCAGTTTGTTTACTTGCAAATCACTGTTCTTTCCCCTCACTTGTGGAATGCAGTTTTCCTGGGGATAATAATTCTCTCAACATTTTGAAGATGTTTTTCATTATTTCCTGGATCACAGTGTTACTATTAAGAAATCTACTATTAGTATACTTATTATTCATGTGTAGGGTATTTGTGCTTTTAAATATATCTTATGTGACTTTTTTGTATTTCCTCTTTTGTCTTTAATATGTTAGAATTATTTCATTGCAAAGTATCAAGTTGTAAGCTTCTTTACATTTATCCTTTGTATTCAGTTTGCTCTCTGTATAATATAAAATCATACAAAATTTTATAAAGTTTATAAATCTTATCTTTTCTAAAATTAATTCTTAGCCATTATTTTTATTCTTTATTTCTGTAATTCTAATCATATTGATCTGGACCAGGTCAGTATATCCTACATATATTTTCATCCCTCATTCATGTGTACATCTCCTTATCTCTCTCATTTTTTAAATCTCTTTTCTAGTTCATTAATACTCTCTAAAAATTTATGCAATTAGCAGTTTAATCTTCTATTCTTTTTAAATTCAATGCATTATATTTTCACTTAAATAGTCATTTTGTTCAACATCAAGTCTTTCTGATGTTTTCGATACCTTTTTATACTCTGCTATTTTTCCATGCCATCTTTTATTTTTAAACAATTCATAATATTCTATGACTGATCATTCCAATATCTGAAGTCATTGGATGTCTTTGTATCTTCTCAATCCCAGGCTTGGTGTCTTCTCTCTTGGTGTATATGGCCAGTATTTTATATTTATATTTAGTAGAATTTAATCTGTTAGTAACCTGTGGACATTTTCTTAAGGCTGATTTCCTCCTGAGAGGTTTATATGTCATCTGGAAACTACAGACTTGAGACATCATTAAGTTAATCTATTGACTTGACATTCTCTGCTGAAATGGTTTATAGAATTTGAAATCTGGATTCCCATGAGAGAAGACCTATGCTTGTAAATTATCAAGGAAAACAAACATTTTGATAACTATCATTATTTTTATGCCATATTATTTTTCACACTGCTGAAATGGAAACAGACAGGTGTCCTTGTAGCTTCCATTTACTGGCCAGCAAATTTTTGGTAGCTTACATATAAACTACTGATATATCTCTTTCCTAGAATTTCAGATTAATTAAGATGTCCAATTAATCTCTTTCTAATTTGTGGTGTTAATTATAGTACTTAATTTCCTAAGTATTCTGTCATTTACTTCTATGATCTTGATATATGCAATTACTATTGAGTTATCCCCTAGCTTCTGTTAACTTACTGCTCATTATTTTGGTCTCAGCTTGGTTTGGGTTTCTGTTCCAATTTTTGCATCCTTAGTAATTTTCCTAACTTCTTGTTTTAAATTGCTAAAGCTGCCAGAATGCAATATACTAGAAATGGTTTGGCTTTTATAAAGGGGATTTATTAAGTTATGAGTTTACAGTTCTAAGGCCATACACATGTCCAAACTAAGGCATCCAGGAAAAGATACCTTGACTCGAGAAAGGCCAATGGCACCTAGAATATCTCTGTCAGCTGGGAAGACACTTGGCTGGCAACAGCTAGTCCTTTGGTTTCTGGTTTCAAACAGCTTTCCCAAAGCCATTTTTCTTTCTGCATTTCCAAATGTCTCTGTCTGTGTCAACTCTGAGCTTTTCCCAAAATGGTTTCCTCTTAAACATGCCAGTAAGTGGATTAAGACCCATCTTGAATGGGTGGAGACACATCTCTATGGAAACCATCTAATCAAAAGGTCCAATCTATAATAGGTGGGTCACATCTCCATGGAAACAACCTAATCAAAAAGTCTCACCTAAACAATAGGTCTGCCCCCATAAGACTGGTTTAGGAAACACAATAGCATTTTGGGGGATACAAGCCAGCACATTTTATCCTCTGGAACCCAGAAAGACAAGTTCTTTCCATGTACAAAATTCATTCATTCCCTTTCAATATCACAAAAGCCTTAAACCATTTCAGTAACAATACAAATTATACAAAGTCAGGAATGGTACAAAAATCTCATCAAGGGTGGGCCACGGTGGAACAGCAGGCAGAGTTCTCACCTGCCATGCTGGAGACCCATGTTCAATTCCCAGTGTCTCTCCATGTAAAAAATCATGAAAGCCAGTTATAGGTATGCTCTACCTTAAGGCAAAATTCTCCTTTGACTCTGGACATGTAAACTCAGAACAAGTTATCTGGTGCCAATATGCAAAGGAGGGACAGTCATAGGATAAATGGTCCCATTTCCATAGGGAGAAATTAGAGAACATAGGGGTCACTGGACCCAAACAATTCCTAAAATTGACAGGGCAAACACCATCAGATTTCAAAGTCTGAGAGTCTCTTATCCTTGAGGTTCGATAGAGCAGCAGTCCCACACTCTTAAGGGCCCTGTTCTCTCCAAATGTTGTACTGAGGGTTGCAACCTTAGGAAACTTTGGGGAGACCAACTTTTTCTCAGCTCCACCCTCTCCAAGCATCCAGGCTCTCTGCCATCTCCAGGGCATACACTCAGCCCCTTTAGAAAGATAGGGTGGCAGCAAATCTCTCTCCTCAACACCAAGGAATGTGTTCCACCCTTGAAAGGCCCCAGGAGACAACACTTTTCCACCCTCCCCTCTGCCTCCAAGGCAAACTCACCCTTTCCATGTGGAAAGGGTATATTTCCACAGTATACATACATATATATACACACACATATATGTCATGATAGTTTCTCTCTCTCTCTCTCTCTCTCTCTCTCTCTCTCTCTCTCTCTCTGTCTCCCCTTTCTCTCTATATCACGACATTCTACACATATCAAATCTAGTGACATAATCAACTGTTGACTTATTCCAAGGTGTTATTGTGTTCCACAGAATGTATCAATTCTATATTGAAAATAAAACACAGACACCATTAAAATGTATATCTCTGTGACAGATAAAATCCTTTGGAGAAAAAAAAATCAAATCATTTAGTATTCTTAACATCTTTTCAGAGAAGAAATAATATTTTACTTTTATTTGACAAAAAAAATACCTAAGATAAGTATAATTCAATTTTAAGAAAGTAACCCTGATTTCATTTTAACAGAAAAAAAATATTATGCTCTCACTTTAGAATCACGTAAGTAATACCAAATTTTGTGGTGTATAACTTAAAAAAAACTCATATGTAAGCAAGTTCTTTGTTACAATATTACAAAACCCATGAACTAAAGAAATTATATTGATAATCGTGTCCAACTTCCTCATCTTATATACATGAGAATATTAAAGTAAGGAAGCATTAATATGATTTGGCCAAGGTAACAGCTAAAAAAAAAAATGGCAGATTAGAATTAACATCCCAATCTCTTCTGGTTTCCCATGTCAGTATTTTCTACAAAATTGACTGGAAGGAAAAGAATTAAAGACTCCTGTAGTCCCATATTTCCCTAATAGCAAATAAATTGCACAATGTTATTTTTAAAAATGTGTAAAACATTTTGTTCTATGCTCCATTTTAGCATTTTTGACACTAAAATCTGGCCTCTCCCATGAAACTAAAACACGATTGTCTAGTAAGGTCACCTGAGAGAAGCAACCAAGAGGACAGTCTGAGTTTATGAGCCTCATGGCAGACTGTGATCAGAAACATTCACTACGGACAAGGCATTTATGTTAAAACACAAATACCAGAACGCATTGATTACAGTGACAATTTGGGTTCTGACATTATTAATAATACATGTTTACTAAAAATATTTTTTCAGAAGTTAAATGAGTAAAATATTTGCATAGCATCAATACAACGTTGTGTCTTGTATCAGACTGGGTGGCATCATGGTCATGTAAACATTTGTTTAAAGTATCAGCTGTCACTTAGCATTTACATTACAATTTCTGTTATTGAGTGTTTAGGAAATTGGAAAATAGTATGGAATCTGCAGAGAATAATGAGGAATTAATTGTAGACATTAAAAATGCTTTAAGTTACCTCTTCCCCCCACACAATGACAATTTAAATGCTAGCCACTTCATGCATATTCTTTGTGTGCCAATGTCACCAAATACCCAAAGAAAAACAAGAGGGAGAGTGTTAAACGTACTGACTTTTTCACGCTGTAGCATGCAGATGCAGAACGTACTGATGTTAGGCAACATAACTCAGCAACAAAGGATAGTAAAATAGAACATATATTTTGGAGATATGACACAAAGTCATTTCCATTCTAATGAGATTGTACTTCAGAAGTCAAAGTGAATGCCAATGCCATCTACCACAGCCGCCTACTTGATTACATTTGGTGAAAATTTACTATGGTGGCTAGGGAACAATTTTCCTAATCTTTTCTTTGTCCCTAAGCAGCATTTGAAAGGTATGAATGTGGCACCACTAAACCATAATTCAGAATCCTGGATACAGTGAGAAGAGTACCCAGGAATATCTGCTGAATTTCAACAACCATTAATATGACTCTGTTATCTGAAAAGAATACGTTAGCAACAAACAACACCAGTGTGAAAGCAGCATTTCTAAAGTGATAATTAAAATGCATTCCCATTTCATATCTAGGGGATTTTGCAATGCAAAACATCCTACATTCAACCTTACACATTTATGCTCTGTTCACTCTGATTTTTACTCCTACCAACCCTGCCAAACACCAGATGCACATTAGATGTATTAAAGTGGGTGAGTCACAAATGTCAGCTTTTCTTATCACTAAGGAGGGAGATCATATTTTCCCTCACAAGTGTTAAAATAGCATCTTTATCCTCTAAACACCTTTCCTTAAGATCATTTGTACTTTTATTAAACATTATTCTTGGCCTCTTATTCAGTTTCGTTCTGAGGAACATTCAATTTGGGGGTAAAAATGTATTGATAGCCCCATTTTTGCCTTTCTTTTTGAATATGTATATTAAAAATATATTTATGAAACATTTACAAAGGCCTGCTTAGTTTCTCATGGTTTGAGGATGATAGAGAGGGCAGAGGATGCAGCATCAAAGCACCTACTTTGGAGTCTGACACACATCAACATGAGACTCTTTTTGGCTTTTTAAACACTGCAGAAAGTTTTAGATCAGACAGGTCTCAATTAATCCTAGACCATTTAAAAGTGTTGCATACACTACTTAATTTTGATTCAAAATCAGCTCCAGGTTATAATATCCTATAGTAGATTAAATCAGAAAGGGCATGTTCTTAATGATAATCCATGTTTCTGTGGCTATGAACCTATTGTAAACCATATCATTCAATATATTAAGGTGGTTCAGGGTGTGGTCTCATTTGTGAATAACATCTCCGAAGGGCCTATTTAGGTGTGTCCAACTGAATCAGGGTGGCCCTTAATCCTTACCACTGGAGGTCTTATAAAGAGCACTTGGGAGTCACAGAAACAAGAAAGGAGAGGACACTGCCATATGATGGGAAACAGAGATGTAAGCAAAGGAATCCCAAGGATTGCAGAAAACCATCACCAGGACACCATATGCTCTGGGGGGGAACCACACCCTTGCTTGATGCCTTGATATGAGACTTCCAATCTCTAAAACCATGAGCCAATAAATATTTGTTGTTTAAGCCAACCCATTGTATGATTCTTGTCATAGCAGCCTGGCAAACTAACACATATCCTCTCAGGTTTTCTAAAAGTGAGGAAATTTAAATCCTGGAGATATAGGAGATAGGGAATAAGATGGCATTCTGGACTTGAGGTCTTCTGCCACCCAATAATATATGATACTTGTGGTATTTATTACACACAAATAATGGATTGCTGCATATATTTCAGAGATACACACTCACTAAGTCAAAGGGAATAAGGTAAGACTGCAGATTCCATAGGAATCCAATGTTGTTTTGTTTTGCAGTCTTATATCTTACTGTTCTAGGTGTGCTTAGGATTGTTCAGTGCTAAACACTTTCCAATGTCTAAAACTTGACATGTGTATCTTGTCCCAAAAGTGAGAGCACATTCAATTCCACTAGAACTTACACTGTAAAAGAAAGAGTGGCAAGAAATGAAGTGATGGAGGTGGTCTGAAGTCAAATCATGGAAGCCACTGTAAGGTGTGGTTAAATATTTCAACTTTATCATGAATTTAATACTTTTAAGTGAGGGAGAGATATTAAACTTGCACTTTAAAAAGTCAATCTAACTTCAATATAGCACATAAATTTGCAGAGAACAGGATTATTCTCAGGGAGATAGTGAAGTGAATGTGATTATAAGTAAGACAGGTGGTTCTTGGGGGTAGAAGTTTAATAAATATTTTCAAGTGGTCAAGCAATCCCCGAGTAGCATCATGGTGACAGCTGCTAGGTTGGCTTGCTGCATTTCCATAGGTTCAGCCAGTAAAGAGACAGAGAGCTTAAGTAGATTTAGACATTTTATTATTTACACAAAGGAAAAGTAAGCTCAGCATGGATTCAGCTGCCTGTGATGCTAAGCCCACAAATTGAAAAAGAGCTTGAGGGAGCAGATGACAATGCAATTATGAGGTCCCTCCACTGTGAAGAAGTCATTTCTAGACTGTGGTTAAGTAGTTTTATAGCCTGCAACTGCTTCCTAAGTGGCAAGGTAGAAGGTCTCAGGCTTTGAGCGTGAATGAGAAACTGCCTGTGTAGCCTTCTTGCTAGACCGGAAGCCTACTGCAAGACAGGGAAGTGGATGAGCTACAGTCTTATGGCATTTCCTCACAAGAAGGTTTATCATGCTTTGTTCCAGAGAGGATCACAGAGATATGTTAAGGTTTGGGTCTGACTGTGGTTGAGCCTGGCCTATAGAACCTATGTGAAACTTGTAAAGTCAATTAGTGGCATGAAAGAGCCATTCTTCTCTGCATATTTGATAAATGAATTTTTAAAATGAATAAAGGTAATTTTTTAATATATATCTCATTTTCACAAAAAAAGAAAAAAAGTCAACTGTGATGATAAAAAGATACTTATTCCTTATAGCCTCCTATGTTCTGGAGCAGCTAGAAGGAAATATCAGGTGATGGCATGGTAGCCCATGATAAACTCTGGGATCTGTCCTATAACTATTTGTTGAAGAGTGCTTTGAAAACTATTGCTTTTTTCTTTCTTTGTTTTGTATATATGTCATTTTATACAATTAAAAGTAAATAAATAAAAATCAATTTTAAAAAATCAATTAAGGCAGTGATAACAAGATTGATGACTTGAAATATATTTAAAATACAAATTGGATGTCCCATTGTGGTCAAAATTGAATAACCAATTATTCCTAGGTTTTCCCTCTTGTGATTAGAAATTCCTAGACATAACGTGGCTAACTAATATATGAATATTCTTAAAGGTGGAAAGAGGAAGGCAGACTGATTTTGAAACTTGAGGAATGATGTGGTGGTGATTTCCTTTGCTCTATTATGAATCATGGAAGAGATGCCAGAGAATCCTGCAACTTGGAACTATCAACAGACACAAGCAAATGAAGCTCCAAAAAGTCTGTTCGCCTATTCAAGGCATCAGGAAAAGAATGACCTAGCAGAAGAGAAACCTTTTTGATAATATCCACCCTACCCCAGCTAAACATCAGGAGAAAAACTTGTACCTTTCTTCAGGGTTTCAGTAGGGCCAAAAGCTTATTTTTCACCCCTACCCATGGGATCAGGGAATGTTACTGATTTCTCCATGTCTGCTGGGCAAGCAAGGAATTAATCTTTCATCCTATGGTAGATGCAGTAAGCAGTGCTCCAATTTCTTTGCCAGTGTACTATTGGCAGGGTTAGCATTGTGTCAAGTGAGAAGTTGATCTTCCATATCACACCCAGTAGAAACAAATGGTGTTCTAATTCCCCCAACAGGACAGACTTAGTGGGGACAAGCCAGCAATTAATTTTCCATCTTTCATGTCTTATATGATGTTCATTGTACATAGAGGAAATATCTAAGACAATTCTATTTTTAAAGTGTGGGAGGTGCATGGGTGGTTCAATGGTAGAATGCTCACCTTCTATGCGGGAGACCCGGGTTCAATTCTCAGACCATGCACCTAAAAAAAAAACGTGGGAGGGAGATGATAATTAGTAAAAGCAAAAAAGAAGACCAAGTTGGTGGAGTGGATCCATCCTCTGACAGAAGCTTTAAATAACAAGCAAAAACTTGGCATAAATATCTCCCTCACATTTCAAAAAAACAGCTAAAGGTTTTCTATAACTGGGTGAGTACTAAATCATGAAAAAGTCAACTTAAAAATGGTAGAAAAATCCCGCGGTATTCTTACTGGTCCTTCCCTCACCCCCACTCCAGCTCAAAATGCAACTGGTCCATGCTTCTAGTGTGGGTCCCTGGTCCCACTCCAGGGAGAGCAGAATAACCTTTTTTGCATATACTTAAGTACATACATGTCTGTGTCAATTTGTCTGGTGGCAGCCTGAAGGACTGAATTAGGAAATTTGACATAGGCTTGCCTCATAGAGCTTGCCCTGAATATGGGAGTGCCTTACAGGGCATCTAGAGTGCTGTAAAAGAGATGTCAAGTTGTGGGTGCTGGAGTAAAGGAGTACTGGTTTGGGATATGCAAGATAAGAGACTATTTCCTGAGATGAGAGACTATTTTCTGGTAGAAGGAAACTTTCAGGTCTGTGTGGACTGGGGAACTCCTAAGACTATGTGCGCAAGACCAGGATGAGAAGAATGCACAGAAAAGATGAGGAAGGACCCTAGTTTTTGCCTTAGGCTAGTCTTTAGATTCCTTTAAGATAGGGTAGATTCTGAAGGAGAGCACTCACACAGGTTAATCTGCAAAGACTGGGAAAAGTGTATTTTTGGCATTCATGAAAATTTCTATCATAAAAGTAGCTGAATACAACCTTAAGGAGCAGACACCACAGTTACTGGATTCCAGAAATAAAGTATTAAAATGCCCATTGTGAAAAATCAAGATAACCAGACATATAAAGAAAGAGAAAATGATGACCCATGTAAAGAAGGAAGAAAAAGCATCAGATACCATCATCAAGGAAGGCCAGATTTTGGATATACCAGATAAAGATTTTTAAATTATCTTCAATGCGTTAAAAAAGATAAAGGAAAACACAAAGAACTAAAGGAAATCATAACAATAAAGGAACAAAAAGATAATGTCAATAAAGAGATAGAAAGCATACAAAGGGACCAAATGGAAAGTGATGAAGACTACAGTAACTGCAATTAAAATAATCCTGAGAGGGGTTCAACAGCAGATTGGAGCTGGCAAGAGAAAGACTCAGCAAACTTGAAGATAAAATCAGTCTGAGGATCAGAAAGAAACAAAGAATGAAGAAAAGTGAACAAAGATGAAGAGATCCATGGAACACTGTCAAGTGAACCAAAATACACATTACAGGAGTCCCAAAAGGGAGGATTAAGAGAAATGATCAGAAAGACTCTTTGAAGAGTAATGGCTAAAAACTTCCCAAATTTAACAAAAGACATGAACATACATATCCAAGAAGCTCAACAAATTCTGAATGGGGGTAAACTCAATTTGACACCTCCAAGACACATTATATTTAAACAGTCAAATGCCAAAAATAGACAGAATTCAGAAAGCCACAAGATAGATAAAATGCATCAGTAAAAGATTGCCTCCATCAGATTAAGTGCTGATTTCTTATTAGAAACCATGGGGGCAAGAAAACAGTGGGATGATATATTTAAAGTGTTGAAAAGAAAAAAATGCTAACCATGAATTCTATATCCAGCAAAACTTTCAACAATGAGGTAGAGATTAAGACATTCCCTGCTAACCAAAGGCTGACAGAGTTTTTCACCACTAGACTGTCCTTAAGAGAAATGCTAAGGGAGTTTTTCAGGTTGAAAGGAGAAGTCATTAGACAATATATTGAAGCCACATGAATAAAGATCTCTAGCAAGTGTAACTCTATGGATAAACTATGCCAGTACTAATGCATTTTTCAGTTTATAACTCCACTTTTTACTGTTTATGGGACCCAAATGGAAAATGCATAAGAAGTAATGATAAATCTATGGTTTTGGAATACAAGTTATAAAGATGTAATTTGTGATAAAAACATTAAAAAGGTGGGGGAGGGGGATAAAGGAACAGTTTGTGTATGCTATTAAAGTTAATTTTATATCATATAAAAGGAGACTATTACAGATTTAGGATATTAAATTTTAGCACCAATGTAGTCACAAAGAAAACATGTGAAAAATCTCGCTAGAAAGATATATGTATAAATTCTAAAGGATTCACTTCAAAATGAACTAAATGCAAGAGCAGACAGTAATGAAAGAACTGAGGGAAAAAAGTTTTACGATTTACAAAAGCCAAAATAGCAAAATTGCAAAAGTAAGCCTTGCATTATCAGTAGTTACTTTAAATGTAAAAAAATGTTTAAAAAAAAATTTCTAGGAAAAGGGCAGAGACTGGCTGAATAGTAAATCATGACCAAATTATATGCTGTTCCCAGGAGACTCACCATAAATTCAAGGACACAGGCAGGTTAAAAGTGAAAAAATGGGTAAAAAACTAATGAAAATAGTAACCAAAAGAGAATGGTGTGGCTATGCTGAAATCAGAAAAAATTACTTCAAATCCAAAACTGTTAAAAAGGACAAAATACCACTATATTTTGATAATATGGCCAATTATTTAAGAAGATTTGACAATTATAAATACTTATGCACAGAACAACAGAGTCCCCATATATATGAAGCAAACATTGACAGATTTGAAGGGAGAAATAGATGTTCTACATTAATAACAGACATTAATACACTGCTAGAAAGTATAGGTAGACCATCTAGAAAAAAGATCAATAAGAAAATAGAGGACTTGAAAAGTACTATAAACCAACTAGACCTAAGCCATATATAGAGCATGTCATCTAGTACCAGCAGAATAAACTTTTTACTCAGTGTGATTGGATCATTCTCAAGGAAGTCTTTTTAATGAAGGTAAAAAGATTGAAATTAAACAAAATATCTTCTCTGAGCATAATGGAACAAAGCTATAAATAAATAATTAGATAAAAACTTTAAAATTCTCAAATACGTGTAAGTTGAACAATCCACTGCTAAATAACCAGTGGGTCAAAGAAGAAATCACAAGTGAAATCAGGATATATCTTGCAATGAATAAAAATAAAAACACAGCACACCCAAACTGATGGAATGTAAAAAAGTCAATATTCAGAGGAAAATTTATAGCCCTAAATGATTACATTTAAAAAGAAACATCTCAAATCAGTAACCTACATGCACAGCTGGAGCAACTAAAAATAATAAAATACATAAATAAATAAATAAATTCAAAGTGAAGAGAAAGATGGTAATAATAAAGATTATTGCTGAGATAAATGAAATAGAGAATAGAAAAACAAATAGAATAAGCAAAACCAAAAGTTGGTCATTTGAAAAGCCCAACAAAATTGACAAAACTTCAGCTGAAGTGACAAAGAAAAAAATAAAGGACATGAAAAACAAAAATCAGAAAGCAAAAAAGGTCAGTATTATTACTGACCTTACAGAAATAAAAAGGATTATAAGAGGATGCTGTGAATAACTATATGCCAACAAATTCAATAACCTAAATGAAATTGATAAATTCCCAGAAATACACAATTACCTAAACAGACTCAAGAAGAAATAGAAGATCTGAACAAACCAATAATGAGTAAAGAGCTTAAAACACTAAAATGCAAAAAATATATATATTCCCAATAAATAAAATTCTAGAACCAGATGGCTTCATTCATGAATTTTCCCAAACATTCAAAAAGAATTAATACCAATCCTGTCCAAACACTTCCAAAAAACTCAAGTGGATTTAGTGCCTTGAGGCCAAAATCACCCCAATACCAAAGCCAGAAGAAAAGATAATTATAAACCTATATCTCTTATGAATATAGATGAAAAACTCCACAACAAAATACTAGCAAATTGAATTCAATAGCACTGTAAAAGGCTTAGATGTCATGATCAAATGAGATTTATCTCAGAAATGCAAGGTTAGTTCAACATAACAAAATCAATCAATGTAATATAGCACATGAATAGAATAAAGAGAATAAAAGTACATGATCATCTCAATTAGCACAGAAAAGGCATTTGAAAAAATCCAGCAACAGCACCGTTTCTTGAGAAAAACACTTAGAAAACTAGAAATAAAAGGAACCTCATCAACATGATAAAGGATATATGTGAAAAATCATAGATAACATCATACCCTAGAGTGAAAAACTGAAAACTTTCCCCCTAAGATCAAGAACATGACAAAAACATCTAATTTTACCACTGCTATTCAACATTGTACTGGATGTTCTCCAGAACAATTAGGGAATAAAAGAAATAGAAGTCATTCAAATTGGAAAGGAAGATGTAAAGCTTTCCTTATTTGTTGATTATATGCTCCCATATACAGAAAATCCTGAAGAATATACAAGGGTACTGGTGCTTATGAATGGTTCAGCAAAGTGACTGGGTACAAGATCAACACTGAAAAATCAGTGGTATTTCAATGTACCATCAATGAACACCTGAAAGAAAATGAAGAAAACAGTTCCATTTACAATAGCAACTAACAGAATAAAATACCTAAGTAAGGGACTTGTGCACTGATAACTACAAATAATAACTGTAAGAAATTAAAGAAGATATAAATGAATGGACTTGATTTGTTAGTGAGAATATAATGCTTCCCCAAGGCTTAATTCAAGCCGCAATAAGCCACAAAGTTCCCTTCAAGATAAAAGCCAGCTAAAATCTTTGGAAAAACTTAAGGCCAGAGAGTTCACGAAATCTTCTAAAAACCCCACGATTGCCATTGACTCTGGGGCCTTAATTGTTAGGTGTTGTACTCCTGTATCTCCCACTTTAGATTTTCCACTCTTGCTACCAGCTTTTTGGCTTATCTTGGATACCTGCCCAATAGGATGATACAAATATTTATCCCAGAGAGATCACTATAGATCCCTTAGGCCCTTTTGGGCCATAGTTACTGCATTTGTCATTACTATTGGGGATGAAATCACCGAGAATCCCATAGTCCCCAGATAAACTCACCCTACCCCTATTGTGAAGCAACAACCCAACATTTCCATGATAACAAGGTCGATTACTTACAACAGTATTTTATTTAACTGCCTCCTTGACTACTAACATGAAGAACTCAAAGTGGCCAGGTGATAGCTGTATCTCTGAATTCAGCAAAATCCTTACTATGGTCCTGAAAAAGAATTCTCCCTCACTGGAAACCAGGATCTCTAATGTGGCTAATGTTGCAGAACAGGAATCACAAATTCTGTAAGTGAAATACTAGAAGGAATGATGAGAGGAGCTGCTCATATTCCTACTTCTTAATGTACAGATCTGTGCATTGTAATTATTGGGACTGTCTACCACATTGGGGCTATTGATTCATTCTTATACCACTAACTAATGGGCGGCATTCTAACCTCATTGGATATTGACCAAGCTAGCATATTAGCTAAAGTTTTCACAGGTCATTAAGCTGTTCTAGTAGGACAACTCTTCTTGGGTTTTGCATTATGTAGTAAAGCTTCTGGAGTCTTGCCAGTTCTTGCCCTTTAGTTCCAAATGGCATTATGTCATTAACAGAGTATATCAGGGAAGTTTTCTAGAAATACAAAGGCAGTTGAAGATGCTGAAGGTTAAACTGTTTTAGAGAGTTGAACTATTAACACAATCCTAGGGGCAAAACTGTGAATATACATTTAAGGTGAATTGCTTTTGACCTCTCAGATAATGGTAATTGGAAATAATTTGTTCATCAGATCCATTATTATATACTATTTACCAGAGATTGGAAGAATGTATTCCAGTAAAGAACCGCACTTGGCATAGCAGTTGCAACTAAGGTTACCACAAGGCCAATTTACAGAAATCCACTGCCATCTACTATAATCAATCTGGTTTGCGGGCCCATACAGATTAATCGAGTTGGAATATGCTTCTTGGTTACTATCTTGGTTGAGCAAGGGGGACGAGCCACAGCCAAACCCTTCTTTCCACAATGGTTCCCTACTTCGCTGATCAGGAAACAATGTAAGGGTTCTATCAGTTGCTAAGTATATCCATTCCAATTTTGTACTCAAGCACTATGGAAATAACCACAGGCAGGACTTATGAATCCCTAGGATTCATTTTAAATGGACCCCAGCTCAAACTCCATTAATCGCCTAGTCTCCAAAAGCCTACCATTTTAATTTGAGTAGCATGATCATGTTCTGAATTGACTGGTATTCGTGTAAGCAATGTGTGTTATAGCCCTCAAAATTTTAGGCATTTTCCTTTTCCAAGTGCAGTGTTACCCTGACAAATGTACATAGAACTCTTTTAAAAGGTTTAGGGAAATATTCTCATAAAACTTGCGTTAGCATGGTAGGTTCATCTCAAAGGAACATAATACCTCCCCCCAAGCTCTGAGTCAGATTGTGCTGATTTATTGTGGTAGCTATTACAAACTTTATGCTCACAAATCTTTATTTTTTCATTATATATTTCAATTTCCTAGGCTGCTCAAGCAAATACCATGAAATGGTTTAGCTTAAGCAATGGAAATTTATTTGCTCATAATCTTCAAGCTGAAAAAGTGTCCACATCAAAGTGTCAGCAAGGTGATGCATTCTTCCTCAAAGACTGCAACATTTTAGGGCTGGCTGTCAGTGATCTTTGTTTTCTCTGGCACATGGCAAGGCATATGGTGGCATCTCCTGATCTCTTCTTTTCTTGTGGGTTCCATTTCAGCTTCTTTCTTCCTGTGGCTTTTTCTCTCTCATGTCTAAATTTTAATCTTGTAAATGACCCCAGTAATAGGCTTATGACCCACCCTTATTGAGGTGGGATAAGCTTACCTTAAGTAACCTCATCAGATGGTCCTATTTACAATGACTCCACACTCACAGAAATGGATTAACTTCAGGAACATATCTTTCTGGGATGCACAAACCCACAAAAACATACAGGTTGATAAATACCCTAGTCAGCTGTCTTTCTATCTTACTCATAGGAACACCATGATGATTAGTTCCTGCCTCTGAGGGTCAATGCACCCTGATTCACATTAGAGCCTTATTGCCTATTTTGGTACTTAGGTTGTACTTATTTCTCCTAAGTAAATGCCACATCCTGGCCTTTACCATTCCAGAGTCAGTGTCCCTATTTGATACCAGGGAGTCCAGTTCCATGGCACCAACCCCAACAAACTACCACCTAGCTTTTCATAGACGCTATGTGTCTGTCTCACCAGTGCATTCCTTACTGCCATAATGGTTGTTCTCAGATCTTAAGAGTCAATTCTTCTCTGACATTCCATCTCCTTGAATCTGCTGACCCCTTCCTCAAAACTATATCAAGAGAATCCTGGCATCTCCTAATTTACTGTATGCAATCATTTTATTCAAGTTTAAAAAGCCATACTAGCAGATGTTTAAAACCAACTGACGATGCCCTTGAAAGAACACTAAACCCTGATTCATCGATAAGGACTCATTTGACAATAAATCCCCTATTGAGATTTATATTAACACCTGCAGATCCACGTCAGCACGCCCTCCTGTTTCTCCTGTGTACATATTAGCTAAATTAGCCAATTCTTTCAAACAATTTCCTCCCTGGGTAGGCACTGTAATTCCCCACTCAGTCTGTGCTGATACCTTATCTTGATTATCAACCTGGAGGACATGAAAAGGGATGGGTGCAGATATTTAGGAAAAAGGGGGTATGACCCACCCTTATTGAAGTGAGATATACCTTAAGTAGCCTCATCAGATGGTCCTATTTACAATGACTCCACACTCACAGAAATGGATTAACTTTAGTTGCTCTTAAACATCTGCTAGTATGGCTTTTTGAAATTTGAATAAAATGATTGCCTACAGTAAATTAGGAGATATCAGGATTTTCTTGATATAGTTTTGAAGAAGGTGTCAGCAGATTCAAGGAGATGGAAATGTCAGAAAAGATTTGCCTCTTAAGATCTGAGAACAACCATTATGGCAGCCATACCCCCTTTATATATGAAATAACTTTGGCAAGACTTATTTCAATTTGGTGTTTCAAGATTTTCAAGTTCACCCACTGAGCTGTCACTCTACCTGGGTTCAAGGTCCCATTCTTTTCCTATCCATTTCCTGACTTTGACATACCAGTCCTTTTGATGCTATGCATTCAGTCCTTTTAAACCTCTGCCACCCTTATAATTAGATATTGGGCCTGATATTTACATAATTTGCCTTGTAGATACAGAATATGATAAACTTTGTAAAAGCTGTCATTGAGTCCCTCTAAGCTTTCACAGCATATCCACACAGCTGTCAGATGGCTGCCCTAAGTCTATCATTTATTTTCTAAGGCTTCCAATGAAGTTAGCAGAAGCTAACTTCCTCCACAATTTCGGTTCTTATGATTATCATAATCCCATACTATTAAGAACCACAGCTATTGTATATTTTACTGCTTCTCTTTTTTCCTGTATCTCACCCTAATGAACCACAGGTAAAAACCTCAGTAATGATCATGCTATAATATGATAGGTATTGTTAATATTTCATCCTGCTACCAACTGTCTTATCAAAGGTTTACCAGGAAACAGAAGCTAAGTAAAAGGATTTTGTGCTACTGCTTTATTAGTTAGCATAAGCCCAGAGAGCAGGAGAGACAAGGGAAGTAAAATACAGAAGGCTGTGTGTTATTAAGCTCATTGCCTGGGTGTGAAAGACTGCTCAGTCTGATCAGGTCATCTTCTAGGAAGTCATTAATCTGTATCTCAGAGGAAGCCTGTCTGGGTAGGGAATTATGGAGGGAGAAAGAGGGAAAAGATTTATCTACCAGTTCTCATATCCCACAATGGGTCAAAAGATTATCCCATGGGTCATTATGCTTCCTAAACTTCTGGATTGCCTATATGTGGGTACCCAGTGTTGATAAGGTGATATCCCACCCTTCAGTGTCAAAAAAGAGGCCATGGGAAAGGAATTGAGAAGCCCTCAGCAAGGGACTGAGGAAGGTAGTCAAGTTTCACCTGCTTCAGACCTGGATGGAACAACAGATAAGTGAGTCCAAGAGAATCTGAAGTAGCACATAAAGGTGTGTCTGGTATGCTACAAGCAATCATCACTTTGATGTGAGGATTTTTATCTCTGGCCACAAAATGGTCTCCTAAAGTAGATCCTAGTTATTAAGTTGGATAATATACATGACTGTATGGCATGTATTTAAATTTAAGTGCAAATGCTATTCTTGAAATAAAAGGGTAATTGATTTTTAAATGAGGTGTTTTTAAAATATTCATGGTTCATTTTCCCTTGGTCACTCTTGAAGAAATAGGTAACAGAATTGCTGTCACCTGACCACACACCTTAAGAGTGACTGGCTGGCCTCTACTATGAAGGGGCCAATGACCATTTCCAGGAGGACATGAGATGATTGGACAAGGAAATGACCATGTGTCTATCACATGTTTCCAGGCTATTGCTATTGTAGCCAATAGGATCCACTGATGGGGGTTCTGCTCCTCTTCTAATGAGAAGAGGCTGGATCCAGTTTTCTTAAGGATCTGTTGAGTGTCAGAATGGATCTGTGCTACTTAGAATGATGTCAAACTGTAACCCTTAACTCCCTCTGACTGAAAGTCCTACATTTTCTTCTTTACAAGTCTCAAGAAGATATGAGACAAAAACCAGGTTTACTTGACTTAATCCATACTCTGAATTTCTCAATTATCTAGTAGAAAAAATGGAGTTTCAAGCTTGCAGAAGTAGAAAATAAGGGCTTAATCAGAATAATATTGATAGGCAACTCTCAGTCTCTATTAAATGTAGAGTAACATTAACACATTCATTTTTTTTCATTTCTTCAACAGTCTAATTGGAAGTTTACCAACTGTTAGTCTGGAGCTGGGCACTGAAGTTCAGAGTGAGAGCACCTGTGTAAGTCTTCACATATATAGTCACCCACGCTGAGTCATTTCAAGAATTGAGTCCTATAGATAAGTTAATGCCTACAAATATTTTCTATTACTTCTCATACTTTGTGCATTACTAGCCATGTGACTTTAGGCCAGTTCATGGGCATTCCTGGGCCTCATTAACTTCTTAAAATAGTACCTCTTACACAAGCTTCCGAGAAAGATTAATGCTTAGCACTGTTACTGAGCAAGTGGGCTCATTGTCCCATGTGCACAGAAGCCAGTATTATAATATCAAGATTTTAAGAAAAGAAAGAGTCTTTTGCAACGGTTTGAAATAAAAAAGTATACTTTAAGGTTTGATTTTGGGAAGATAAATTGTCAACCTTTCAGGTTTTCATATTTTGTTATACAGGAAAATGGGTCATTGTGAAACAATATTTGGCTCCCTACGTAAACAAAGTGACAATAAAAGAGTAAAATAGGAATTAATATGATCGTAAAAAAAAGATTTAGTTCCTTTAAAAATGAGAAGACATGTCTTCCTAAATAATAAAGGATGTTAAGGTTAACATAAACATCAATAAGGATATTATTTTGGTATGACATAGAATCTTTATTTTTGAGTCAGAATACTCAGATGGTTAAGAAAAAGTATCTAACACCTCTCATTAAATGCAGACCAATAATCAGAGAAAATTTCTTTATTTTAAGAGAGCGAAAATCAAACTCCAGTTCTGTGTGAAAAAAATTGTTTGATATGAAAGTTCTAAAAAATATCATAAATGAGCTTATCAAATCCTAGTCAACATTGACCATGATTAAAAAAAAAATCATTTCTAAATGTGCTTCCTAACTTTCCATATTCATCCAGGCTTTGTTCTATCCACTCTTGTGTCTCATTTTGTGAAAAAGAGTATTTTATTTTTGGGCAAAACTGCATTCTTTTTTTAAGCAAAGCATATATTGCATACTTTACATATCTGCATGTTTCCAAATATCCTAAAAACACAGTTATTCTTAAAATAAAATTTGTCAAAATGATGACTCAATTTTGTTAAACACAAGTTTACATTTTTCATCATCTTAAAGATCTAATAGATACGATGCTAGCTTATTTTATTAGTAAACTTGTATAAATTTAGGGAGAACATATCCTAAAAACACAGTTATTCTTAAAATAAAATTTGTCAAAATGATGACTCAATTTTGTTAAACACAAGTTTACATTTTTCATCATCTTAAAGATCTAATAGATACGATGCTAGCTTATTTTATTAGTAAACTTGTATAAATTTGGGAGAACATACTCAAGTAGAATAAATCTGTATGTTTATATTGCACTTAACATTGATAGTTTAGAAGGCAGCTATTTTAGGGGATGGTCTCCCGAAATACTGCTTTCTTCAGTTATTCGTTTTATAAGTATTCTAGTGACATAGTGTTAATAATTTCTGAAATAGTTTTCTGGAGGCAGGGAGGATTGTTTTAAAGCCATGATTTAATTGTAGGTTTATAAAAGTTTCTGCAAATTTTTCCTTTTTCTTTCATTGAAGGTTAAAAAAAAAGTTTTTTAGTTTTATAACATACCAATTTTACAAACAACTTCAACAGTATATTAACGATGGGGTGTATGGGTGGGTCAGTAGTAGAATGCTCACCTTCCATGTGGGAGGCCCGGGTTTGATTCCCGGACCGTGCACTCAAAAAAAAAAAGAAAGAAAAAGAAAACTCAAAAAGCGTATTGACTATCAGACTATAGAAAATATACCATAACTGTTTAATTTGTCCAAAAAACAATCCAGGAAAACCTTTCCATATATCTCAAGGACATTTTTCTTTTACCTATTGGACCTTCTCAAATTTGGCCATTGATTTTATTCAATTATTCCCATCCCAAGGCTATAAATACATTTTAATAACGATTTGTGTACTGAGGCTACCACTGCAAAGGTGTTATTAGAAAAGAAATTTTTTAGTTGGGGAATTCCCTCAGAACAATCATGGTCTATTCTGCAGCATTCCCTTATGCCTATCACTTCTAATCTTCAGGCCCAGTAGAAAGAATTCTAAATCAAGCGCATATCACTCCCATTTTCCCACATTTAACCTTTCTCACATTTATCCTTACCCCAAACTGCCTTAACTGGTTCATTCATATTGGGCCAAGGTATAAGAGGCCCTGGGGAATGAGACAGGTGAGACAAAAGAATGTGCCCTTGTCTTTTGAATTAGGTGTTAAAGATTCCAAATGAGGGCGGTAGGATGACAGATAAAGTGACGCTAAAATATCAGAGTCCTTATGCTCTTCTTTTAATTGTTTCCAATTATCAGATCTATTTCACCTAAAGACATGATATGGACAATTGGAAAAGTCTCTGCCATTTCAGAAGCAGCCCTAGCAGTTACACTGAAGGACACTTTGCTTTCTTAGAGGGCAAAGAACATGGTGGAGAAAGGTTTGCAGCTACTTTCGGGAAGTTCCAGGTGTGTGTTTCCAATGTCCACGTCATTTACAGCAATTATAAGTATTAGTGCCCTGAACCCAGGTGCCTAGAGAATTTATCAGGATTTATTTAGCTACTGTTTCAGATGAGGAGGATTTCTTTTTCTCATTTTGTTTTTCTTAGATAGTTTTGTTTATCCGGATTTGTCCATGACCTTCACAAGCAGTCATGTAACTTAATTGGTAAATGTTTGAGTATACAGGCTTATAAATCTGAATAAGATTGAATTCTTTTGCAAAACTCACTGAGTATTCCACAAGATTTGGGAAATATTATTATTATGTAAGTGGAGTTAGGTTAAACTAGAAAATAGAGTAGGAAGACAGGAGGAGTTTAAAGAGTATTAGAAGTCTGGCTTCTGTAATTTCTGATCGCCTCAGAAGTACTAATTTTAATATACATATGCTTATTCATATATATATAATATATTTATATAATATATATTTATATATGTGTGTATATATAAATGTGCTTATTTATCTTTAAGCAATTTGAATAGAGCTCTCTTAACAATTTTTTATTTGTTAATTTGGTATTATTATGCAGAGGCAGAAAAATACACATCAAACAAACACAGACACAAATAGAAAGCCTATAGCTTCAATTAAAATTTTTAGCCATGAATCAAGGAGTAGCAGAGTAGTTCAGTGGTGGAATTCTCGCCTGCCTTGTGGGAGACCCATGTTCTATTCCCGGCCCATGCACTTCCCAAACAAAAAACAAAGAAACCAACAAAAACAAGCAAACAAAATTCAACAAATGGTGCTGCAATAATGGCTACTCACATGGAAAACGAATGAAATGTGACCCCTCCATTCAGCATACAAAACAAAAATCTTTAGCCATGAGTCAGATTCAGAAACACAAACATAAAACGTATTGGTTTAAACTATAATTTTGTACCTTTCCTGTACATTCTTATTCTGATACAAAGACATATAATATCAGACATCTGGGATTTAATTCTATTTCTCTTGTCTTTTACAATATAAACCTATTTGTAATACAAATTATAGTTAAGATATCCATTTTCTGGCCATTGTTTCCCAGGCTGTAGTTTTTACTGGGGCTAGGTTTTGCTAAAAAAAAAAAAAAATCACTTTCTTTTTCTTTGATTCCTTAACTAAATATAGGCCAATTATCCAAAATACGCTTAAAAGGACTGCAGTCAGATGTACTATTAACACTTCACATGATTACAATCATCTGGATTCAGCAGATTTCCTGGTGCCAGATCTACCTAGCTGGACTCAAACCTGACTTTTAACCTTTGTAAGCTTACCCAGAACCAAAACCAGAAACTGTGAGTACTTGCCACAGCTAATTTTCAAGTCTTGAGGACTGTTCCCAATAACAAAGTCTAGGGGGACACAAATCCATGCTCCTAGCAATCAGGAATCCTTTAAGGCAAACCTGGTACTAGGGAACTTGAACCCATAATCCTAGCAAACAAGCTTCGTCAAGAGAATAGGGGCTCAGACGAAGTTACTCACCCAGAAGACATCTGTTTCTAGAAACATTTCTTTTCTCGAAATCAGATTGTATCGAAAGATCATTGAACTTCTAGACAAACAGGTCCAGGTGGTCCCTTGGAGTCAGCAACCAAAGAATTCTATCCTGCAGCCGCCACAGGGCCTCAGGCAAGGGGTCCTGAGACCCTTATCATCCTGGCGGAGTCACCAAATTGTTACCAAGCAAGAGAGCTCATTGCCTAATGCACATACAAGCCAATATAGTATGGGATTTTGAGAAGAGTTTATTTTTTGCAAGACCAGCCAAGAAGACAGGAGGTAAGACTCAAATCTGTCTCCCCAGGCTGAAAGGGGTTTATGTTATTGAGATGACTTGGAAGGGGATGACCTAG
>PVIY010027702.1:0-33943 GCA_004026745.1 Myrmecophaga tridactyla
GGGATGTGGCAAAGGCTGTGCTGAGAGGGAAATGGAGGAACTAAAGAAAGAAAAGTAAACTAATTTCAAAGCAAATAAAAGAAGAGAAATGACAGATTAAAGCAGAAATAAATGAATTGGAGAACAACAACAACAATAAAAAGAATCAATAAAACCAAAAGTTAGTTCTTTGAGAAAAATCAACAAAAATCGATGGACCCCTAGCAAGGCTGAGAAAAAGAAAGAGAGGATACAAATAAATAAAATAAGAAAAGATAGGAGGGAGATTTCATGGACCCTGAAGAAATTTTTAAAGAGTCATAAGAGGATACTATGAACAACTGTATGCCAACAAACTAGACAACTTAGATGAAATGGACAAATTCCAAGAAACATATGAACAACCTACATTGACCCCAGAAGAAAGCGAAGATCTCAACAAACGAATCAAAGTAAAGAGATTCAATCAGTCATTAAAAATCTTCCTACAAAGAAAAGCCCAGGGCCAGATGACTTCACAGGGGAATTTTATCAGACATTCCAAAGAGAATTAAAACTGATCCTGCTCAAACTTTTGAAAAAAAATTGAAAGGAGAAGACCACTATCCAACTCATTTTATGAACCTAACATCACTCTAACACCTTTCTGGTAAAGAAGCTGCCAGAATGGAAAACTACAGGCCAATCTCCCTAATGAACATAGGTGCAAAAATTCTCAACAAAATACTATCAAATTGAATCCAATCACACATTAAAAGAATTATTCAACATGACCAGGCAGGGTTTATACCAGGAATGCAAAGGTGGTTCAACACAAGAAAATCAATCAATGTAAATCACCAGATTAACAAATCAAAAGGAAATATCACATAATCTCAATTGATGCTGAAAAAGCATCCTTTTCTGATAAAAACACTCCAAAACATAGGAATGGAAGGAAACTTCTTTAAGATGATAAAGGGCATATATGAAAAAACCATAGCCAGCATCGTATTAAATAGAAAGAGACTGAAAACTTTCCCTCTACGATCAAGAACAAGTATGCCCTCTGGCATTGCCATTATTCAACATTGTACTAATAGTTCCAGCTAGAGCAATCAGACAGGAAAAGGAAATAAAAAGCACCCAAATTGGAAAAGAAGAGTAAAATTTCATTATTTACAGATGATATGATACTAGGAAAATTCTGAGAAATCTGTAACAAAGTTACTTGAACTAAAAAATTCAGCAACATGGAGGGATACAAGATTAAGGTACAAAAATCAGTAATATTTCTATACACAAGCAATGATCTAACTGAGGAGACAATTAAGGGAAAAAATCCATTCAAAATAGCAGCTAAGAGAATCAAGTATCTAGGAATAAACTTAACCATGGATGTAAAGGACCTGTACACACAATACTACAAAACATTGCTAAAAGAAATTTTAGAAAATCTAAATAGGTGGAAAGATATTCTGTGCTCTTGGACAGGAAAGTTAAATATAGTTAAGATGTCAATTCCACCCAAATCGATCTACAGATTCAATGCAATACCAAAGAAAAGTCCAACAACTTATTTTGAAGACTTGGAAACAATAGTTATCAAATTCATTTGGAAGGGAAAGAGAACTCAAATAGCTAAAAATATCCTAAAAATGAAGAATGAAGTGGGAAGACTAATGCTTCCTGACTTTAAACCTCATTACAAAGCCTCATGGATCAAAACAGCATGGTACTGATACAAAGTTAGAAGCATCGACCAATGGAATAAAATCGAGAGTGCAGAGATAGACCACCAAATCTATGGTCAATTGATCTTCAACAAGGCCCCCAAATCCACTGAACAGTTCAATAAATGGGCAGGGGAGAATTGGATATCTATAGCCAAAAGAATGAAAGAGGATCCTTCCCTTATACTCTATACAAAAGTTAATTCAAAGTGGATCAAAGACCCAAGAGCCAGTACCATAAAATTCTCAGAAGAAAATATAGGAAAACATCTTCAACACCTTGTAAAAGTGTAGCTTCCTAAACTTTACACCCAAAGTGTAAGCAATGAAAGAAGAATATAGATAAATAGAAACTCCTCAAAATCAAATGCTTCTATGCCTCCAAAGACTTTGTCAAAAGGTGAAGAGACAGCAACTTGATGGGAGAGAATATATGGAAATCATGTATCAGATCAAGATTTGATATCCTATATACAAAAGAAATCATGTAACTCAACAACAAAAGAATAAGCAACCCAGTTATAAGATGGGATAAAGATGTAAATAGACATTTTTCTGAAGATCAAATATAGATGGCTAAAAAGCACATGAAGAGATGCTCATTTTCATTAAATGTAAGGGAAATGCAGATCAAGACTGCGAGATATCACTTCATACCATAAGAATGCCTACTAGTCAACAGGAAACTACAAATGTTGGAGAGGACAGAGAGAAATTGGAATGCTTATGTACTGTTGGTGGGAATCTGTAATGGTATAGCCACTAGGGAAGACAGTTTGGCAGTTCCTTAGAACTATAAATATAAAGTTACCCTATAATCCAGCAATACCACTCCTTGATATAAACCCAGAAAAGCTGGGACCAATGACACAAGCAGACACTTGTACACCAATGTTCATAGCAGCATTATTCACAATTGCCAAAAAATGGAAACAATCCAAGTGCCCATCAACAGACTAGTGGATAAACAGAATGTGGTATATACATACGATGAACTATTATGCAGCAGTAAGGTGAAATGACGTCCTAAAGCATATAAAAACATCGATGAGCATTGAGGACATAATGCTGAGTGAAATAAGTCAGACACAAAAAGATATATACTGTATGATTTCACTATTATGACCTTGGTAAAGATAAACTCAGAGGCTTATAATATAGAATATAGGGGACCTAGAGATATACAGAAGCTAGAGAGGGGTGAACGGGCAGTTAATGAAGTTGAACTTAAATGTAAGGGAATGGATAGAAGTAAAGGCAGTCATTAGTGGGTTTACAAGTAATATTGCCTAATGAAGGTGAATATGATTGAAAGCGCTTGTATAGAGCCATGTATCACCCAGATTAACATCACAAATATAAATGAACTCTTGCATGAACTACTTCAAAAGTAGGGATCTTGTACAAAAAGTCAATAATAGAAGGGTAAGCTAGTATTGCATGCTGTGGTCTATATTTAACAGGAAGACATCAACAGTACCACAGCAATAGCAGGGGTAAATAATTGGGATGGGGGGTACAATTTTTAAAGGGAGGTTTGAACTTTCTATTTGTGTTTATCGGTTATTTTTCTCTTTGGAGCAATGAAAATTGTATAAAATTTAGAGTATTGATGATTGTACAACCAAGTGAGGATAAATGTGAGACATGGATTGTTTATTCTGAACATTACCCATGATGCCCAATGGATGGAGGTGGCTGAAGGATACATTGACTGAGAAGGAGAATGGCAAACTGGGCGCATATATATATAATGGAATATTGTGTGGCTACAGTAAGGAACCTAGTCGTGAGGCATGCAATGAGGTGAATGAATCTTGGGGACATTATGTGGTGCAAAATAAACCAGGATCAAGGAAACAAATATTGTATGGTGTCTTTTAGAAAATATCTATAAGAAAATTGAGACCTAGATTATAAGCTCTTATAGCAATCACATTTAGTCCAAAGCTGTTAATGTTAGGCCTAGATTTTGAGATGCTGTGCTATGTATGTATAATCTGGTTTCACCCTGGAACTTTGGCTACCTGTGTGATACTTAAGACTCAGAGCTGGAGTTCTGCAGCTCTGAAAATCAGCATTGCTACATACAACAATTATTAAAGAAATTGAATCAGATACTAAGATGAATCAGAATATAGTGGTAAAGAGGACGTTCTCTGTATTTTAGAATTTCACCTACTGTATGAGACTAAAGGAAGAGAGGTTTATTTTGTCCAAAACCTAATTTTGGACCTAATTTTCTGTAGCACAATTTAACTGTCTAGATAGCTCATTTAAACAACCCAACACATAGAGCCCAGAATGGAAATGAAGGCATGTAATTCTGTATCGCTTAAGGTATACATCCCAGAGTATGTTGGGCAGTTAATTTAAAAGTATTGACAAAGTTCCTTGAGGAATGGGAGAAAAAATATGAAACTATTAAGCTTTACCACCAGGGAAACCCTGATACCATCTCAAATATTAGGGACTTCCCAGTCAATAGGCCAAGCCCTTTATCTTGAGCCTTGCTTTTGTGATGCTTATTTCTGTAGAGGAGAACCTAAGCCTATCTGTAGTTACGCCTAAGAGTTACTTCCAGAAAACCTCTTTTGTTGCTTAGATGTGGCCTCTTGCTAAGCCCAACTCTGCAAGGAAAGTCATTACCCTCCCCATTCCATGACATCCAGGAGTGAAAATCTCCCTGGCAATATGGGACATGACACCCAGGGACGAGCCTGGCCCTGGCACTGTGGGATCAGCAATGCCTTCCTGACCAAAAGGGGGGAAAGAAATGTAACAAAAATGAGGTTGTCAGTGGCTAAGAGAGTTCAAATAGAGTTGAGAGGCTATTCTGGAGACTACTTTTACACAAGCTTTAGTTAGATATTGCTAATTACCACGGTTTGCCAAATCCCAACCAAACTCATTCCTGTTAACCGTAAAGAACTCCTGGGGCTCTGTTCTAGTTTGTAAGCTCAGAGCATGATATGCCAGAACTGAAACAGCTTCTAAAAAGGGAAATTTAATAAGTTACAAGTTTACAGTTCTAAAGCCATGAAAATGTCCAAATTAAGGCAAGACTATAAAAATGTCCGAATTATGACATCCAGGGAAAGATACCTTGGTTTAAGAAGACCAATGACATTCAGGGTTTCTCTCTTAGCTGGAAAGGCACATGGCAACGTCTGCTAGCTTTCTCTCCAGGCTTCTTCAATGACTTCCCTGGGGATGTTTTCTTTATGCATCTCCAAATGTCTCTGGCTATTGGGCTCTGTCAACTCTGGTGGCTCTGTCATTTCTGATCTTTCTCCAAAATGTTTCCTCTTTTTAAGGATTCCAGTAAAATAATCAAGACCTTCCTGGAATGAGTGGTGTCATCCATCTAATCAAAAGTTCACACCCACAGTTGAGTGTGGATATCTTTATCTCCATAAAGATAATCTAAAGTTTCCAACCTACAGTATTGAATCACAATGAAAAGAAATGGCTGCTCCCACAAAATTGGATCAGGATTAAAACATGACTTTTCTGGGGTACATAATACTTTCAAACCAGCACAGGCTCTATCTGAGATTCTACAAAAGTTTCATGCACTAAGATTACTCTCCAGAAACCTACAAATTCTAGATGGGTTCTTAGGCCAGATAAGTCCTGAAACCCAGAGGGTCCAGCCTCTCCAAGAACATCAACTAGTTCCAGCCCCCTATCCCATATTATCAACAGCCTCTTCCAACATGAAAAATTTAGAATGGATATAGCCTAAATACTCCTAAAGATTGGGAGAAGGATCAAAGGAGAAGGAGGAGTTATAATAGAGAAGACAAAATTTAACAAATGAGCATGACTACTGAATCATTATACTGATATTTCTTTTAGTTTCCAGTGTCTTGGAGCAGCTAGGAGGAAAAAAACTAAGATTGGGGAACCGTAACCCCTACCAAACTCTGAAATCTGCTCTATAATTACTTGTTACAATGTACTTTGAAACTCACTGCTTTTTTTTGTATATATGTTACATTTCATAATAAAAAAATGTTTAAAAAAGAAAACTAAATAAAGGCACATGAGTCTAAATTGATATAAATGATTAGATAAATAAATAAAGGGGAGAGTAGAAACAAATCTTTACAGAAGAATTCCAAGACACTCCCCTCTCAGAGAGTGAGGTTTAAAAGCCATGCCCCTGGAGGGTGGCTTGGACTAAGTGACTTGCTTCCAAAGACAAGAGGACAGAAGAGGGTAAAATAACTTCACAGTGGAGAAACCTGGCAAACACCAACTTGGCCAAGTGAAAAAGATTAGCATCGTCAGTGACAGGTCCCATTGATAGCCTGTGACACGTGCCATGACGTGACGAGAGAGGCACTTGACCTCTGTGGTGTTCTTCCCCAGAACTAATAACTACAGTCTAACCATGTGAAAAATAGCTCACAAGTCCAAATTGAGGAATAGTCTACAGAATAATCCATCAGCACTCCTCAAAGCTGTCGACTCATGCAAAACAAGGAAAGACTGAAAAGCTGTCACAGACCAGAGAAGGCTAAGGAGCCATGCCAGCAGAATGTAATGTGGTACCCTGGATTAGATCCTGGTACAGAGGGTACAAGAAAAACCTTTTAACAGCATGGAAATTAGGAACTTGCAATTGTTGTGAGCAACGCATGAATCGGGTAGCATCCCATCCAGAAAAAAGAAGGGAGCTCCAAAGAGTGGCAGGAAGGGTAGGGTTTGTACAGACAGGTTCCCAACAGGGAGGCCAGCAGTGTAAATGACTCCACTGGCTGGATGAAGGTATTATCCTTATTTGACTAATGCCAAGCTAGAGGCTTGGGGCCCTAGAGGGCCCAGAACACACGACTAAATTGGAGCTGGAGGACTGTGACTGGTTGGCCTTAGGTTTCTGGGTCTCAGAAAGCTGGACACTCATAAGAAAAATGAACTAAGTGTCAATTGCTGACATTGGGCTTAAAAGGAGCAATTCTATCTTGGGCTTATGGGCATTACTTAACACAGCAAGTGGACATTAATGATTAAAAAAAACTATTGGAATTCAAATAAAGTTTGGAGTTGGGAATTTAACTTAATAGTAATGTAAGAGTATTTTTTAAATTTTTTTATTGTGAAATATATATACAAAAAGCAATAAGTTTCGAAGTACATTTTTACAAGTAGTTATGGAACAGATTTCAAAGTTTGGTGTGGGTTACAGTTCAACAATGTACCAGTATTAATCTCTCAGCTTTGACAAATGCACTGTGTGTGTGTGTGTGTGTGTGTGTGTGTAAGATGTGTAGGATGTATGTAGGAGAATCTGGATGAAGTGTGTACAGGAAATCTCTGAACTATCTTTGCAAGTTTCCAGTAAATTTAAAATTATTCCAAAATAAGAGAGCGCGTGAGCAGATCTCTGACATTAATCAGCTCATGCAGATGGGGAGAGACAAAGCATTCAAACCTGAAAAAGTTAAGTATTGGGACAAGGCAGTGTATGCCGCTGTCACAATGAGTTCAGATGGTAAAAGTTCAAAGAAAGTTTGAGATACCTGTGATTTAACAGCAAAGACTGCATGCAGCCATCAAGACATGATGTTCACCCTCAAGGATTTGAGTAGATTCAGAGTGTTCCAGGTAGACGAACAGCCAGTGATGGCTTAAAAGCTATCAACAATGAGGGCAAAATGTCAGAGCACAGCCAGAAGCAGCTTTGTCGAGTTCTCAGCTTGGGGAAAGGCTAACCACCTAACTTGGCAATGCAACTTGGGCCCAGTGCAAAATGAAAATGTAGGGTGGGCCCCTTGTTCAATAAAAAGAAAACCAGCTTTTCCCTTTTTCTGTGGCCTTTTTCAAACTGTCATGGTAATTTGTGTTTACTATTTTAATCTCAGCTCCCTTGGACACAGAGATGCTCGCTGGGTGAGTGCAGACCTTACGGGAACCAGACACCCTACCCTGCAACCCTAGCCCTCCCTGCACCCGGGCCCGGGCCCCTGCAGGCGGCAGAGAGCAGCAGCAGTTGCTAGGAGTGGGGAGGGAGTGGACAGCAAAGAATCAGCCCCAGGAGACCAGCTGGCAGCAGGAGGCAGCACCTCCCCTGAGCAGAGACCCAGCATTCTCCTCTCACGGCACGTGTACCTTTGTCCCATCAGATGTCACTTACAAAACACAAATGCAAAGATTAAATGATGAAGAATTTTGAGACAGCAACTGAAGAATATTAACCCCCAAGTGTGGCCCTTCTGAGCACAATACACTGCAATTACACTGGTCGCAAATCCCCAGGTTGGTCATTCATGGAACATGAATCAGGATAGAAAGGATCACAGCCTGTGGAGGTCGCCTGTGGCTGAATTTTCATTTGTAGCACTGGATGGAGGCCCGAGGTGATTGAGGAGACACAATGAAGTTGGATTTTGGTGATTAATATGATGGAAAAATGTATAGTGGATTTGATAAGGATCCGCTTCTATAGACTTGGAAATTGACTCAATGTATGATCAAATCAGGATTGCAATTATCGTTGCCATTTATTTCCCTGCCAAAACATTTCAAATCTGATTCCAATTTTTCCTCCCAGAAATTCTCAAAGTGGTGTGAACCTTTTCTTCCTAGGTACCTCCAGATCTTCCGTCACTCGATGTAAGCCAGGAACCAGCTGCCCGAGTTCACACAGTGGCATCAGCAGACAACTGTCTCCTTTATCTGTCACCGAAGATTCTTCTGCTCCTATTCTTGAACTCCAGAGTCAAGGGTCCTCTGGAGTTTGCAGTCATAGAGTCGAGAGACAGACCCGATCAGGTATACCGGTGGCCTCCTTTCAAATAACAGTGCCTCTAGGTAACCTGCTTCCACCCAGCCATGAAAGAGCCCACCATTGGCACAGAATTCAGAGGTGTTACATGGAGTCTGATGAGTAGGCATGGGGCAGTTTTATTAAGAGGAGCAGGGAGAAGGAAAGTGAGTAGATGCCATATATTAGTGGCACAGAGTGTCGCAGAAACTGAATACCAAAACTATAGTTGAAGAATTTAATACACGGTTAAACAATGACATCCAATGACGCTTACAGCTAGCTGGTTTTCTTAGATTCAAGAAGTCAAAAGCCAGCCTCTTTTATCTCAGCACGGGATTCAGTCATGCGACACAGTGTGCTTATTCTGAAAAGAATAAAAACACCAGTTAAATCACAGAATGTCCTCTTATCTTCATTGGGACCACCAACCCTGAAACCCTTCCAGTTTTCCCAATTTCACTCCTCCTGTAGGGGACTTCCCTTGATCCCTGATCAGCATCTACTGCTCAGTCAAGACCTTCAGCCTGTCCTCACATCCACCTGACCAATCACCCTCCAAATCCTGGGCTTTGGGACATTGCTAGATAAATCTCCCAACTGTGCCCATCGGTTTCCAGGGAAACTTACAATTCTTTGATGCAGCAGGGACTACCAGGCTGCTTCCCAGTACTGTTCGTTGTCAGTGGTGGGACCTTTCTGCCTTCCCCAGAGAAAACCCTCAAGCCCCAAGGTCCAAATTCACTTCCTCTCAACAAATGACCCACATTTCTACCTTCCTGCAAAGAGCAACATAATTGTATGCTGGCAGCCTCTCTCTTCTCTACCCCCAAATGTCTCTGTGCATTTGTTGGCCAATCATCCTTGTGCTATTGCCTCTGCCTTGCCCTTTTGTTCTATCTTTTCAATACTAACTCCTCTACCTGCATCCATGATCACCTCCTCTCCAACTCTTTCACTTACATTTCAATCTCTCCTTCTCCACTGCTTCCTTTAGCTTGGCCAAAATGTACTACGATCTCCTTCGTCCTTGAAAACAATAGCATCGAGGGTACATGGTGGTTCAGTGGTAGAATGCTCTTGCCTTTCATCCAGGAGACCCGGGTTCGATTCCCAGACCATGCACCCCCTCAAAAAAACAAAACAAACAATAGCATTGAAACATGCCATCCTAAATAAGTAAATACTAAAAAAATAAATCAATAAAATAAAAAACAGACCTTTGAGAAAATCCGCTTTTAGAAAAGGAAGAGGGTGGGCCATGGTGACTCAGTGGCAGAATTCTCACCTGCCGTGCCAGAGACCCGGGTTCGATTCCTGGAGCCTGCCTATGCTAAAGAAACAAACAAAAAAAAAAAAGGAGGAAATATGGGAATTCAAGAGGCTTTCAGTTAGGGTTGGGTGTGGGGGGTGAAACAAAGGAATAGAAGAGATGTGAAAACCTCTTCTGGGCCCTACTAATTAGAAAAGAGATGTATTCTTTTTTGTAATGAGAGAAGATATTTTTGAAGATATTATTTTTTAAGTGGTATCTCAACTACTGTATGAACCCTGAGGCTAAGACTAAAAAAAAGTGAGGAAAATGACATCTTAAATCTTCAGAAAGTTTTAATTGGCTTTCATAAACTGCAGTAATATTCCTGTTACTCCAGTTGTCTGCAGAACCGAATGTTCTGGTTAATTAAATATGCTAGTTAATAAGACTTGTCCTATCTATCATGCAGAGATTACCAAATTTCAAAGACCATACTGCCAAAGATCACACAAACCATAATATGCTTTTTCTTTAATGATTCAGAAGGCACCTTGGGATAGCCTAGCAAATCACAGAGAAGAGATAAAAGGAAAACAATAAAAAGGAAGATCAGCTCTGTACACAGAGCACTTTCATGAATATTATGGTACTTCACCTCAAAACGAATCCCATGAGATAGATGCTACCGCTGTTTGACATATAAGGAAGCTGAGACAATATACCAAAGGCAGTACTAGGACTCATGTTTCCAAATACCAGTGGCCTCAGAAAACAATTTGTAGGACTTCAATTAAGGTTCAAACAAAGGAATGGAATTCTGGTAAATCAATTTTAATTATTTATACAAAAGAATAAATAAATTTGGGCGGGCCACGTGGCTCAGCAGGCAAGAATGCTTGTCTGCTATGCCAGAGGACCCAGGTTCGATTCCCGGTGCCTGCCCATGTTAAAAAAAAAAAAAATTTTAATTGGTCCGAAAAATAAAATATCTCTGAAGACTCAACCTTTCTATGCTTTGTGAAATTTAAGAATTGGTAACAATTCTAGTGAGCAGAAGAATGGGCCAATACCCTGAAAGGGTTTGGGTGACTGCCAGTGCCCTCTAAAGCACTGCCCACAGTACGATGGTGGTTATAGAAATAGTCTTCCAAGAAGGTGACAATTAAGGCAGATATTGCCTTAGAGGGACACTTAGAATCTCTGTGTGGACTCATTCCTCCCTACGAGGTGGTCCCTGAGAATAATGCAGCCAGAAGTGTAGTAGCCTGTAGCATACATGCTTCTCTTAAGTATCGCTTCTCTCAAACCTCAAGCATGATGGCCATTCCTGGAAAGAAACACACCTTTTTCTCCAAACCATTTCTGAGACCTCCAGTGCTTGAATAGAGGGGAGAGGCACAAGGCTGAAAGCCATACCTACACAGAATGAATATTTGGAATAAAAAATGTTTGGGCTGACTTGGGTTCAATATGGCACTAGACTATGTGACCTTGGACAACCCTTAACATGAGTCTCAGTTTTCTCATTTGTAAAGTGGAATGATAATACCTACTTAATCAATAGGATAAGCTGCTTTTCCAGTCCCAACACGAGAGTCTTTTATTCTCCTTGCTTATTCATCCCAGCTTTTTTCTTCTGCTGTCTGCATAAACCACATGGTCATAAAAGGAATTTATAGCACTGCTGTCAAAAGCAGATATTGTCTCTACACAGTCACGAAAGAGCTGGCTAGCTCCTACTTCCAGACTCTTCTCAGCGTCACTGCATTGTGGAAGGTTCTCCTGATGGTTTCCTTCCTCACTTCATGACAAGTGCCTCCCTTCTGCCTTCATGTGGCCTTCTACCTATCAGGGTTGCCTCTTCTCGTACTGTGTTGGATACATTGGATGTGTTTTCTGGCTTTTCCACTAGACTGTGAGCTTAAGTCTTTCATCTTTAAGCCCCTTGAACCTCACGAACTAACCAGCTCCTGATAAAGGGTCTATAATATTTTCCCGACCAAATGAATAAACAAATGCCAGTTTTCATCTTCAGGAGCTGTAGCCCTATCTTAAGAATTCAGTATTGTCTATAAGCCTTAGAAACCATGCAATAATGATTTCTTACTTACTTACTTGGTTTATATTCCCCAATGAGAAGGCCACTTTCAAGACTTGCTTCTCTCCCAATATAATTATACCAGAAAGCCAGGGTTCTGTCTTAGCTGGATACAAGTTTTTAACCCAGTTGGGGCAATAACACATGGCACATTAAGCAGTAAAAACATATTCAGCAGGAGACCAGTAGGTTCTGGAGAGATAAAGTGAGAAGTTCCCTCTACTGCCACCTTGATGTCTGTGGGCTGCACCCTTTCTTAACTCCCAGAATAGACCTTGTGCTTAAGGAAAGACACAAAAGAATCTTGCAGATGACTCTGTCTCCCTTGCCCTAGGATTCCAGCATCTGAAATCTCAGCTCTGGACTCAGGGTGGCTTCCCATTTAACTTCCTGTTAGGTACATGAATTTATTCTGTTGGCCATGTTTTCTGTATCAGAGACCTGTGGCTATTCTCGTGTGAAAAATGTTGCTACTACATTTTCTTAGTAAATGCAAAAAAAAAAAACAAGGCAGAACTTGTACTCCCAGAGATATATTAAATAGTCATTTATTTTGAGGTGGGAAATGATTTTATGTAGTCAGGACTTGCTCCTGGTTCTTGGGACACATTACTCTTTAATTGAACAGTCATCGTCTTTACTGCAGTTTAAAAAAACTTACTCGGTGACTTAATAACAGCAGATATTTATTGTTCATTCCCTTTTCATGGTGAGGGATATAGGGCGGCTTTGACTGGGTTTTGCTTCATGTGTTTCTCTCATTCCCCGGCACAGACCAAAAGAGCAGGGAGTTTCCATTCTAGTGACAGATGGAAAGAGCAAGCTAGCTGGTGGCATGTTGTGATGTCTCTTAAAGCTTCTTTCTGGATGAGGTGCATCCATCTGCTCACATTTGATTGGACAAGGCAGGTCCCATGGCCATGCCCAGAGTCTTTTAGGGGGCTGGGATACATAACGTTCCTACAAGGAAGGGGGCTGGCACGCTGGAGAAGCACATACCACCCAGCACAGTGCATGCACATGTTATGAAGGTTTGGGATGGGGAACTACATCCATACTGCACCTTACAGAGGAAGGATTCAGAAGAGAAAAGGAGCCAGACTTATCAGCCTCTTCTAAAGCTTGCTTCTCCCCTAAAATATTTATATCAGAAACCCAGCGTTCTGGCTTAAAATGATGGTAGAAAAGGAATGCCACCCGATGATTCTAGTATCTGCCTCTTCACTTTCAACCACCTTTTTTAAGGAACTGATACGTTTGATTGCCATTTGAGACCTGACTTCTGCATATTTGTATCCCTTTCCTGTTTTCAGGGGATGATGGGACACAGACGCATCCCGAGAACAGCAGCCCAGAAAACAGAATCAAGGCTCGCTGCCAGGCAGGCACATCCTTAGTTCTGAAGGCCATCTGGGGACTCTTGATCATCTTGTCAGTGTCTTCGTCTTGGGTTGGAACCACTCAGATTGTAAAGATTACGTATAAGAACTTCTACTGTCCGTTTTTCATGACTTGGTTTTCAACAAACTGGAACATTATGTTTTTCCCAGTCTACTATTCTGGTCATCTGGCCACTGCTCAAGAAAAGCAGTCTCCAATGAAAAAATTCAGGTGCGTTTCATGTTAAATAATTGACGGGAGACGTTTTCAAATATATTTTATGCAAATATGCGTATGTCCATCTCTTCGCAATATGAGTTCACTTGGGGACTGGGGAGGGGCAGGATCTAAAATTGTTAATGATTGTAGGAAGCATAATCAGCTCCCCACCTCCTAAAAAATTATTGGGTGTCTATAACATGTGAGGCACTGTATTCAGGCTTTCGCGTATCTTATTTTATTTAATTGTCACTAGTGCTAACATCCACCTCTTGAGATAGTGTTATTATCCCCGTTTAATACACAAGGAAACAGGTTCAGAAGGAGTAAATGACTTGTCCAAGGCTACGTACTTATAAGTAATGCAAGCTATATTTAAACCCAGATCTAGCTATCTCTAAGAGTCATAATTAAGCAGAATATCTGGCATCCCAAACCCAGAAAAGAATTTATATTAATCAGATTATTATAAAAGACATTTGCACAAAAATCTCAGAATCTGTAAAACCTAAACAGGTGAAGTGACCTGGTTACATGCAATGAGAGGTTTTGCCCCGGAGCGCTTTGCAAAAAGCTTGACAGGTTGTCTGCTGGCTAGGAGCGCGTGGGGCCGTGAATGTTTATTCACTAGCCGTGAACAGTGGCTGCTGGGCTTGCTTTGTGGCCCCGTGGTTCTAGCAGTTGCTCCATGCTAAACGTGGCTCCTGCAGCCCCATGTTGGAGAGCTCCAGAAGCTGACATGGCCGACGTCATCATCCTCGCACAACTACTCAGGGAGGGTAAGAGCAGTGTTCCATCAGTTCCCTGGTCAGTTTTCCCTTTCTTGAAAAGGAAAAGCCCAAAGTTAGTGAATCAATCCCATTACTGTCACTCTGATCACCAAGAGGAAAACAGGAGTCCTCAGCTGTGGCCATGGGAGGGCAGCGGTTCTCCACATTGACTTAGTAATCCTTGGCACAAAGGTGATAGTTTTGTCTTGCAAGAGCCAAATAACCTTCCTTTCTTGCACTGGACCTCGTGAAAAGAAGTAATGACTATTTTAATTAGTGCATTAAAAAACTGTTTTGAAAAACCTAAGCTGTAAATGGTCTTGTCTTCAACGTCCATTTTCCATCACCAGCTTGGAAATGCCTGGGATTTTTAAAATCATACTATGAGCTGATTTTCTATGTGCCCCCATAAAAACTCAATTATACCAATGTAGCAATAAAAATGTAAAAGCCTTAAAAAAAAAACTCAATTATAATTAAGGAAACAACAAACAGTTCAAAAGGGAGAAATATTTTCTGGTTTGGAGTAAAAAAATAAAGTACCATGCCTGTTTATGATTGCTTTGTGTTCCAGTCTCATGAAAATAGACATAATCTTGGTCATAAGGGTTTTTATGACAATATTTAATAAATGACTGCAAGGGAATGAGGTTATCAGACTAAAGGCCTCCCTATTTAAAAAGCAGCCATGGTGTGTGCATTCTTTGTGGCTGTCCCTATGGTTTATAGCATACAGACTTACTAAAATCTTTAAAAGTTGGTAAGTGAAGTAGTACCTCACAAACTTTTGTTGAAGATAATAAATACATTTACAATGAGCGGCAGCTGCTGCTGATAGAAATGTTATTTGGGGAAATAGCTTCGTCTTTACCACGTGCCCCGTGTCGCACTACGTCTGAATTTAGCAGAATCTGGGATCTGACGAGACACTTCCATGTTAGTGCTATTAGAGTGAAAGTGACCATTTCTGAAACTGAATCAAAGAGCTTTTATTGTGAAGAAGAAAGCACTGGCTTTGAAGGGACTATTCTCCAGGGACCCCTCTTCACATGGAAGGTAAAAGTTGCCAGAAACTTCTGACATCCTTGATCTCTTTTCCTGGTAGATTCATTAATACCATCTGCCAAGAAGGTACTTCCCAAACCTCTCATGGCAAAACAAGGGGGAAGTAGAGTCAAGTGTGAGACTGGGAAACAGAATGATAGTGCCAGACCCTCTGACTGTTTTCTTTTCTCTTGAATAATTATGAAAACATTTCCAGATTTTTCTTCTTATTACTAACGTCAAAAGAATTTTCAATAAAGTATCAAATCTAGATGATAGGCACTGTCCAGGCAGAAACAGATTTTGATAATTCAATCATTTTATTTATATACTACTAGGAGAATTCAGTTGCTTCAAGTGAATTTGAAGTTTAGCAAGAAAAACTCATATGCCATAGTGTTAAAAGTGATGGCTTCATAAGGAAAAAAAAATGTCTAAAAAACATGAGACTAGAACCAAAGAAATAACTTTTGCTGCATTAGGCACCTATGAAAGGTACTTAAGACACTATTTGACATACAGAAATGGTTCAACTAGTAACTGTTTAATTGTCGGTACAGTGATGAATATAATTAAATTCTCTGGTGTCCCCCAACTTCTAAGCATCATTCCAACTTTTGCCACCTGTCAATGTCTCTTGTGCAGAAACTCTGATCTTATCATCCCAAAGACAAGGCCACTGTTACTTGCTTTTCCATAAAAAATCCTTTTTTTTTTTCTTTTTGAGTGCTCCCATTTCCTAAAATGATACTTAAATAGCATAAGGTTTTACCCAGGTAATCTGGCATCTGAATGGAGAGCATTTTTCATGCCTGCAACCATGTGACAAATGGTACAAAGTTTGGCAGTGAGAGAAGGAAAAACAAAGAGGAACAATGAGGAAGTGAACTTCTGGGGCACCAGACAAGCCAGGCGAGAAGAGCCATCAGTGCATGGTGGCTGGTTTCCCGAGCGCTGGCCTGTCCAGGTGCATCTGCTGGTCTTTTTGTGGGATTGGGGTCCCCCGAATGTGCATCCAGAGTCTTTGCTCAAGAGCACTCAACCCAGCATGAGAGTGGGTTCTGGGAAAGGAGAGCCATCACTGGCTGGGTCTAGTAATGAGAAAAAGGAACTGTTTAATCGGATATGGATTTTGCTGTGGTTCTTAAGAAATGTGTATTTAAAACAGCATTTAGTGTTTATAGATGTCAGGGTAAATCTACAGCTCTCGACTCTGGCTCTCTCACACAGCTCTTCCCTTCGAAAGTACAGAATATAAATCTCATGTCGAGGATACTGAAAACTGCCACTTATTCTATATGCAGACTTCAGAATATTCCAGTGGCTGTGGGGCTTTAAAAAGACCATTCCTCAGAGCTCTCGTCTGCCATACCAGAGACCTGGGTTCGATTCCCGGTGCCTGCCCATGCCAAAAAAAAAAGACCATTCCTTTTCCTGTGATTTGTGTTTACTTGACAAAAGGCTTCACCTTTCGATTATTTAATCTCTTCAGTTAAGTTTTGTCTCTTTCGAGTTAAAGTTTACCTCTGATAAATCATGTTTTCATTTTAGTGACATACTTTCATTTTGGTTGTCTCCCACATGAAAGGAAAACCACTGCACAACTTTCTGTGTGTGCAGGATGTATTTTTGACTTGCCTGGAATCACAGATGCACAACTGCCAGCATTCTTGGCTGCCTGGAAGCGAGGTTTACTGAGACTTTCTATTTAAGGCCATGCCTCTGAATTAGAGCCTCATCGTTTAATCACTTCCTCACCCCACGAGGCTCTCCTGGGAGATAAGTTCATGCATACATGCGAGGCAAACATTGGTTAAATATTATCTTGGTTTGCAATACTTTGAGGCACAATTATTTCTCTTCAGAAAAGAGCTGGAAAGGAACCCAGTACTCTCAAGAGCTGTGTAAAAATATTTTATTACAAACATTATAAATGTGTAAATATTAATAACATGTTGCTTTGAACAAGATATCTATACTATTCTTGAAAATACAAAGCATTTATTGGACAAATTTATAAATGCTTGAATGTTCATGAACAACTGAGAGAAAAAAATATGTAACTTCTCCCAGTGTTAAGTCTGTTTTCACTCCATAGTCTTAGAGGCACTGTTACTGTATTACTTCCAGTTGTGCCTGCATCATTTTTTGTTTTATTTGTATGCATCATTTTGATTAAAGTGGTCCCTTGGATTAAATAATCAAAACGGTCAGAAATCAAGAATTTAACTGAAGTGACTATTTCTACATTCTAAATTCAGGTGATTCCTCCTAAATGGCCAAATGACAAGACAAGAAAACCTGAGTTTTATATTTTGTGTTTTTACCATTTGGGGGTTATTGCAGAGGCTGTCTTATTTTTCTGCCTTAAAAATGCTAGAGGAAAAAAGAAATTTGTCAATTTGATGGATACTTTAGAAAGACGCAAAGTGTCTTAGGAATAATAAAATCCCAAGCTGTGTGTGTGGCTTTACATGTAAATGAGGGTCTCTGCTCGGCAGGATTCTGCACCCACAGAAGCAGCCTTCTTGACCCTGCTGTATTTGCCCAGTAGGACAAATCTCCTTCCTCTTCTCATAGCTTACCGGTTTCAGCAACTACCTGTTTCTGAATTTCTCCAGGTTTCCCTGGGAACGTTCAGAAACAGCAGAATGGCTGCCTGGGCATTTTTATATAATGTCTAGGCCGGAGCGGACCCAGCTCTGCCTGGGGAGACACGTGTGCCTCCCCAAGGAAACCTGTGCACATGCTGTGACCTGTAGTTGCAGAACTGGGTTCGGAATGTTCCAGATATAAAGGATGGGTCTTGAGTACTTGTACTGTTTCCTGAAACATCGCTGCCAAGATTTAGGAAAGACAAGCTGCATCACAAATAGTGCCTGGATATTAACCTCTTTTTTCTTTCCCAGGGAATGCAGTCGGATTTTTGGTGAAGATGGTCTGACATTGAAGCTTTTTCTTAAAAGAACTGCTCCCTTTTCTATTCTATGGACCCTGACCAATTACCTGTATCTACTGGCTTTAAAGAAGCTGACGGCCACGGATGTGTCTGCTCTTTTCTGTTGTAACAAAGCCTTTGTCTTCTTGCTGTCGTGGATTGTGCTGAAAGACAGGTTTATGGGAGTGAGGGTAATGGCACGTTTGATTCAATGCCCTGTGCCTCTCTTGGTCATAAATCCTTGGCATTAGGAGAGCTGCTTTGTTTCAGAGTTTCTGTAGAACTTTCCCCCATTGGTTCTGAGTACAAACTGAACTTCGAAGCTGCATTAGAAAGCCTAGGCAGTTACGTCATCATGAAAGGATAAATGGGTTGTTTCCCTGGGTAGTCAGCTGCTTTCAACAGGAGGCACTAAAACAGTTGGAGAAAATAAGCTCTTTTTATAGAATTAATTTTTAGAATTAATGATGTGATCAACCCTTTTTGTCCTCAGGAAAGAAGGGTCTGAGAAAATTAGGCACAGTAAAGATTATGATTTGCTTTTTCAATCAACGTATGTTGGGACAACCCCCTCATGTTTCTTTTTTTTCCCTACCAGAGATGGATTTAATTAATATTGGTGTGAGTAGATAAGATTACCAAATAGTAATTAAAGTCGCTGGTAATGGCACAATGCTTTTAAAAGTGGCTATATATCTAGTGTGACTAATCTAGATGGAACTAAAAGCAACGACTTGTATTTTGGAGTACAAATCCTTAATTGAACTGCATTAAACTTCCTCCAACACTTCAGTTCTGAGTTTATTCCTTTCAGGAAATAATATGGATTTAATTTTTTTTTTTTTTTTGGTATGATTTCTCTGTGTTAGAAATAGATTGCTTGAGGTCTCATTCATATAGTCTGGCTTCTACATTTGGGAACGCCACTATGATGAACATATTGAGGCCTTAATTCTTTAAAAGAAAGTCCAGTCCTTTTCTAGAAAATAAACATCACACGACTTATTGTTCTCTGAAAAAGATGCTCAGGATTGGATTCAGAGCATATTTTACTAACAAGATATTACTCTTGTCGGTGATGATTCCAGGGTCCTTGCCCAATGCCAAATGCAGAAATGCATTTAAGTTTATGATGGCCATTAACTCTGAAAGCTTCTTTTTTTTTTTTGCTAGCCAAATTAGTAAATTCTAATTGTATCTTGGAAGATGCTTGGCATGAACAGGAAATAGAAAGCTAGGAGAGAAGATGAGAAACTCCGTGAATCTGTCCAAGATACCATTAGAATCTACCTAAATGTGGCAGCACGTTCTCCATTAGCTAATCTAGATTTGCCACCCAAAGGGCTTGGCATACTATATTTATGCCTGGAGCACTGGTGCTGACTTTTCCCAAATGGGACCCTGCCAAGTCCTTGAGAGCAGGGACCGTCCCTATACTGTTCACCACTCCATGCAGGATGGCACATAATATATGGGACCCAGTGCAAAATGAAAATGGAGCATCCTTATTTTAAAGAATTTAGGCGATTTCTAGTTGGCGACAGCAGAGCATTAAATCAGGTGCAGGACCTTGCCAATCTTGTGCCCCTGTGTGACAGCATAGGCCATACGCCAATGAAACCAGCTTTGGTTCTATTTCCAATGTCTAGAATAGCACAGGGCACAAAGTAGGGGCTCAGTAGATATTTGAGGGTACAACAAGTGAATACATGCTTATGAGATATTTCTACCACCACTTGGAGGGTCTTGCCCAAACAGGAGGAAAGAGAGGTGATTTGGGGGCTTTTCTGCTCTTTCAGTGGCATCTGAATACCAAAAGTAAATCAGTATAGTCACTATTAGATTGAGTAGTGAGAAAATAAATTGTATTCGAGTGAATGAATACATTCAACCATAGGCCTTCACCAGTGAAAAGGTCACATCAAAAGTGGTGCAATGTTTATTTGAGGTCTTTCAGGGGATAAAAAGCAGGTGTATAACATTTAAATCACAGATTTAGGAAATTTATCTAGAGGTAACCATTGCCATTTTACCACTTTAAATTTGGCATCTGTAATAGATTGAATGGTGCACCCCCACTCTGCCCCAAAAGGGTATGCCACACCCTAATCCCCAGAATGTGAATGTTACCTATCTGGGGAGGGGGTCTTTGCAGATGTAAGTTAAGGATCTTGAGACGAGGGATATTGTGTGAGTCCTAAATCCACTAATGTGTCCTTATAAGAGACACGGAGAGGAGAGACACGCAGTAGAAGAGGAAGCAATGTGACCAAAATGGAAGTGATTGGAGTGATGCGGCCACAAGCCCAGAAATGGCAGGGCTGGAAGAGGCAAGGAATGGTTTTTCCCTAAAGATCTGGCAGGGAACACTGTCCTGCTGGATTTTGAACTCCTAATTTGCAGGCCTGTGGAAGAATACAATTTCTGTTGTTTGAAGCCACCAAGTTAGTGGTAACTTGTTACAGGAAACTCAGGAAACTAAGACCTGACAGAGGACATGTGGAGTAGCCAGTAAGAACTTGTTAATAATAAACATATACGCATTAAGACATCCTAGATGACAAAGCAGTAAGCATCACTGTCAGTCATGCCAGTCGAAGTCAGATATTTTTCTTTCTAAATGGCAGGAAGTGTTTCATGCCTCACTGTGAAATGTTAGGACGTGTTTAATGCCGTGTTCCAGAAGAGTGTCAAAGTGTCATTTTAACGATGCCCATAATCAGTCCATGGAATAAGAGAAGCACCAAAGAATCTTCAGCATTTTGCCTTTTTGACAATATCATCAATTCTTTTCCTCCTGAGGTATAATAAAAGCATGTATAATTGAGTCATTTGAGAAATCAAAGGAGAACAAATGGAGTACTGACAGCATAAATACAGCTCTTACTTATTGCCTACATCCACAAATAATCTGAAACAGATGCCACCCACGAAACCACTTCTTTTAAAGAAAACAGTGAAAGGGTTGTTTTCAATCATCAGATTAAAATTTATGTTTCTGACTCCTGCTAAAGCTTCAGTTGTTTAGAAATAATAGATAGTTGGTGGATTATAACTCTCAATTGCTTGGCCCCAAGAATGATCACATTTAAGGTAAAAAAGATATGGCTTTGCCCACTTCTATTCTTTCATATCAGAATAATACCATAGACAGAATCAAGGATGCTTTAAATTATGCTATCAGTAAACACGGATTTATCTGGAACTTCAGTTGGCCAGAATTAGCAATGCTCACGTAAGACCTAATGAACCATTTTGAATACTTATGAATATTTTGTTCTCCTTGGAATATCACTTGAGTTACAAACAGAAGGATAACCTGCTATGCCTTTAGTTTTCTATTTTGAGATCATTTCAACCAATTTGCTGATACACTTGGTATGTTGGTTAAAAAGCTCTTTCATGAGCAATTGCTTGCAATTGCTTAACGATCAATCCATAGAAATTAATGAACTTTTTTAAAAGATGGTAATTTTAAAAAACTGAAGAAAATGTTGATAAGTGATCATCCACCTCTTGCAGCTTCTCAGAAGGGTGTTTTCCCATCTCTGAATTCCTGTCTTGTTTAACTGGACAGGTTCCCTCAAATTCATGGGAACCACAGGAGCCACTATAATGAAAGTGGGTTCTCCCCAAGGGAAATAGGCCACTCACTGGGAGTTTCCTCTCTGTCTCTGGTGTCTGTTTCACTGCAGTGAAAATTAGAAGTCAGAATCGAAGGTTAAAAACATTTCCTGCAAATCTGCCAACCTCCCTTCATTTTTTTTTTTTTTGCATTATTAATTGAATTGTTTTTTCCATTTTTATATTTCCTTATACATATGGAGAAAATTGATGGGCAATGAATGATTCAGCAGACCCTACATTTCTTAGCAGATTTAGGAAGTTAATTTGTATCCTTTCGGTTTGGTACCCACATAGTTTCCCCCTACATTTGGGCCTCTATGCAATTTTCTTCCAAAACTATGACTTTTTGGAGACTGAAATCCACCAAGAACCAACTGGAGTATGCAGTTAAACTGGATCTTTCATTGCTTAAACGCCACTTCTTTAAATTCAGTCTGGGCTCCAGAGCTCTCTAGAGCAGGACGTCAGAGCTGAGCTGCTACTGATTTGTGCTAATATTACAACTTAAGATAAGATTCAAGATGACCTTTTGTGTTCATCATGCCTTCAGTTAGTACTTATGCAGAAACCTTATTCAGAAACGGAGCAGAATATGATTCCTCTCTCCAGAAACTTTATGGCGAAGGGAGTGGAGGATGGGCAGGGGGACTCATCTCTTTCATCCCCCTCTTGGCAGAGCAATGCTTATGAACGCAATACCAACAGAGGAGAAAACTGAGTTGTAACAGCTTCGAGATTGTATGCCCACAGAACCCACAGCCCCTTCAGTAAAGTGCAGTGAGTGGGACTACACTACCCTCCACACACATCCTTTAGTCTTTTCTTCTTGGGGTTATCTCTCTCTTTTCCATACAAGTCCTTCATTTCTCACACATCAGCTCTTGCTCAGCTTCAAGAAATCTGGGTAAAGAAATGGAACCCTAAATACTTCCTTGGGAATGGACTCTACTTACATAAATACACTCAGAGAGAACATGGATGATCATTAGGCAGCACTCGTTGGCCAAGCCATTAATGTGCATCCCAACCTCAGCTGCTGACTTCTCTAATCTTGAATCTGAGTATAGCTCCTGCCAGTAGTATAGCATTGAGGCCCTCCATTTTAGGGGTTGCTGTAGACTTTGGGGTTCAAAGGTCCATTGTGGGCCAGTAAAGCCCCTCCATGATCCATCTTGCTTCACCCTGCTCAAGGCAAAGCAAGGAAATCACCTTGGGCTATGATCACTCATTTAGAACTTTCACATATTTGAAGGAAAGTTGTAAGAAGAGAAGCAATTGAAGGTTCCTCTCAGTGTCCTGGACCCTAAAAAAGCTGATATGTTAAGTGAATAATTCTGGAAAGCAACTGTAAATGGGAACACAGTGAATGGGATGGGGCTAGTAAACCTTCATGGAGATCAAAAAAGACCTGGACCCCATAGCTTTTGAGGGCCAAAAAAAAAAAAAAGAAGATATAATCAAAATAGCCAAGAACTGGATACTTCTCTAGTCTCTACCTTTACAAACAAACGTTATTTGAGAAGGGAAAGAAACCTAGCTTTCATGCAGGGCCACAGGTTGTACTTAGCATAGTGAGATCACCAAATATCTACCTTTAAAATCTTCTTTGGGCTTTAGAAATAGGCTCAAATGACCTCATAGCTCTGAAAATTGTTACAGATGGATGTCAGAGAGAGCTGAGGAAGACAGCTGGCTTAGGAGGCAATGCTGCTCAACTTGAGTGCTGGGGTAATGGGCTAAACAAACCCTCTTCCATAGGGTACTCAACCCAAGTGGGCACACCACGACATGAGAGGACTGAGAGGTTCAGAAAGTTAAAAATGGAGATGTTGGCTGTTTTATGTTCACTACAGTTTTTAATTTTATCCACTAAACAAGATTCAGGTGATGGTCGTGATGATTTCTCCATATTATTTAGACACCTCTGGTTGGTTAAGAAGCTGGTTTTCAGAACGTCCACATTTTCTCCAAAGCCAAAGAGGAGGAATCTCTACATGGTGTGTGTATGGTAGAAGAGTCCCTCATATGGATGCTAATTTGTTCCAGGAGAATTTTGCTGGTTATCACCATGTGGATGAGCACATTTGACATTTTGACAAAATATTTAAGGCATGTCTGGCTTCATGCATTAGAATTCGAGATTTTCAGTGTCCTAAACTTGAGTAGAGTAGCTATGTGCTTTTCTATTGAGGGGAACAGACTATTAATCATTTTTTGATGACAGATTGATTCTGAAAATGCATGTGACTCGGATCTGTGCTTAGATTATTTATTCTATATAAAATTGAAGAGTATTTACTCTCTGCAGTTCAATCAAGGGTTCAGAGCCACTCCGCGATCATCTGAATAACCATTGCCAACTGGCCTTCCACCCAACATTTTCCTGCATTTTCTAGAATAGCTGAAACCCTTGCCCATAGTTCCAACTGTGTGGATAAGGAATATATTGAAAATCACTTAAAACGTGGCCATAGAGAATTTGTCCTATCAGATAATTGTGAAATTTAAATTAAAAAGTGACAAATAACATACCTTATCTTCCCAGCCACCCCTACCCCCAGAACCCACCATATAATCTATAAATTATTGCTTATATCATGGAAAAGAATCTAACATATCAAATATTCAGACCTTCATGCTTTAAAGACTTAACTAAAAGCATTGTCTGGCCCCCTGACGTGAAAATGCTTCTCTCCATGAAGGCAATTGAAAGAGACACTGGTGTAATTGAATGTCATTTTAAGTGGTTCAGGCTAATATTTTCACAGCCATATAAAGTAAAAGTAATGGAGCTCTTAAGAGGTTTGTCATGGTTATAATTTTAAATTGCTATAAAATTTGTATAATCTTTGGCCTTATCTAATTCCTGTCTTGAGAAAATTTATAACAGAAATACTACACCTAAGTATTTTTACTAATGGCTGACTCAGAAAAGGAAGAGCTCCTGACTATGACCATATCCTGAAGATAATCATAGTAGATGTTCCTCACTTTCCAGGCTTTGTTTTGGGGGGTTGCTCTTGTTTTTTTTCCCTCTGGCCTGTTGGATTCCACAGCTCCCTAAACCCAGACACCTACATAGATGTTATAGAAAACTTTTACAAAAGTTAAATTTTGAACAGCACATCGTGTTAAAGTTCATTTAGGATTAACGGTGTTACATTAAGCCTGTCCTGAAGCATTCACCTGTTTGTTTAATGAAGAACATGTAACTGATGGCTGGTCAAAAGAAAACACACTAAATAAATGTATTGCCTGCAAGTTCTATCTTATGAGGGAAATCTATTTGTGCACATGATTACTTTAACCCACGAACATTACTTAAACCCAAAAACAAATCAGAAAATGTCAGTGCCTGATATGCTTTTTCATTTCTCTGAAATCAGATTGCCTAGAGATTTGTTGCAAATCCCTGGCTGAACTATAAATCCCCAAATGAAAGAAAATGATAAACCCCTCACCATGTTTATTTATGGGTCTATTACTTCTTGTTTGGAAAATTTCCTTGACACCTCATGGTGTGTGTATTAAGTTCTATTCCCTACAGGTTTAGGCATAGTCTAACTAGAACACACACCTGACAGCTTTGGAGAACATGATATTCGCTCAGCAAGGAAATGCCCCCCACCAAGCAGCCTCCTGGATAACATTTTATGAAGATGGTTTTTCACTGCTGACACGTCGGCGTCTGTTCTCAAGTACTCCTGCTGTTTTTCATAAAGGACACGTTAGTGTGGAGCTGCTCTGAAACCAACCGTGCACTTGCTTTTAGTGGTCATTAACAAAAGAATCGCTCTAGCAGCTTCTAAATTTTATGTGTCATCATAAGCGTACTTTGCATTGGCCTCAAGAGAGTCTGCAGTTACATGTTAAAGATTTGCGTTTTGATGTAATCAACAATTCACTATTAATGGCCAAAAGGGTAGAGGAGGAGGAAATCACATATGTGAAGGGCTATCGAAAAGACGTTATTTGTATGGGAATACTCAGAACTGAAGATTTGCAAAATTAATCCTCATTATGCATGTTTAAATTTCTTGCAAATTTCATCTTGATTTTAAAGTCGTGAGACTATCTTGCAAGGAAATGACATGCTATTCCTTATGTCAGTGTTGTTATTTTACTGTTTGCTGCAGCTTTGAAATGGTTTCCAGTAGAATCAGATCAAGACAATTAAAGAAACAGATGCAAACCAACATTTCATTAAGGGAGTGGACACTAGTTCTGAATATACCAAGGATTATATCAATTTACAGTAAACCATTATGACTTCAATTGAAGTTTGAATATTTCACTTTACGCAATTAATGCCATAGAAGCATTGCATGATATTAGCTTTCTGTGGTTTACCAAAAATGTAAGGAATTTGCATATAAACCAAAGGAAGAACTGGCCTCCATTTGACATTTAAACCGACAAGTGCAAATTCAGTTAACTCCTGTATAAATCACTGCAAAAAGTTATTCGCCTTCTTTTTTCCCTTGATCTGTGTTTTGCCTCTTAGCTGCATCAATATTCTGTCTCCTTAATCAAGTCCTGGTTATGTGGAGATTTTCAAAACCGTGCACTGATCCAAGGAGCTGATTGAAATGGATGCCGAATTATTTGCAGCAAAAGAATACAAGTATAGATGAAAATGCTCAGGAGTGACTTCCTGTTAAATTTATTTCACCAATATGGACTTTAGTCTTCAGAATGTTGTGCTAAAAGTTAAATTTAAAACCACTAACCCTTAATTAGGCTAACAGTAGCTTTTATATTCTATGCCCGGATTCTTCACCTTTATTCTGATCTCTTTTTAATACTGACCCCTCCTGCATGTAAACCACAGTGCAATTGGGTTTGAGCTGGCATGTAGCAGCTTTCATAAAGTCTTGAATTGCTTGCTCTAGGATATAGAGACATCAATATCTTCTTTTTTTTTTTTGCATTTTATTCGACAGATAGTTGCCGCAATAATGGCAATCACCGGCATTGTCATGATGGCCTATGCAGATAATTTCCACGCTGATTCTATCATAGGTGTGGCATTTGCAGTGGGCTCAGCCTCTACATCTGCTTTATATAAGGTATGCTGTCCGCTTTCTTTTGTAGTCAACTGTCATTCATAGCTTAGACTCAAGTAAGGAAGCACAAAGAAAACCTTGGTTGGAAAAAATAGAGAGAGATGTGTTTAAATAATAAGAAGTCATATTTATTTAGTACTTGTGCTGTGCCGGGCACTAGCCAGCAAATCTTATCTGTATTAACTCAAGCTTTTGAGGCACAGGTACTTACCACCACTTTCCAGGTGAGGAATTTGAGGCTTTGAAATATTAGGTAATTTGCCCGAGGTCACACAGGCAGGAAGTGACCGAGCTGATGGCCAAGGCCAATGGCAAAGCCAGTGCTCTACCACACAGCCTGCCCTTCGATCAGCAAGCAGTTATAGCAGGATGAAAAAAGCCTCCCCTTGGCAGGGTAACTTGTGGCATTTTCTTATGCTTCTTTAATTTAACTATGTAAGGTCATTATTTTAACTCCAGAGAGATGTTAGAAATAATGAACTGTCCATTGCAAGCCCACTGTTTGCTACATATTAACCGCATTCCACAGAAGCATGTGTTGTTACCATAATGCAGACCCTCTCCTCCCGTCCACGGGATGCCCTGGGTCTGCCGTAAGTACACATCATTTTTTCTCCACTAGCGTCCCCGTCAGCAGTGAACATTTTATTCAGAGTCACTGCACCTGACTTCAGAGGTGAGGACTAAAAGAGCAGATCTCAAAGCTTATTCCCTAGAGCTCTACTTTCAAGAACCACGTTTCTGAATGTCTCTCAAGGCTGTTCCAATTTCATCTCTCTCACTGTTTCAATGAGAAAATACTCTCTGAAAGCCTGAAAATGTCCTTTGCATCCCTCCGGGACGTCTCTTCTGATTATCCACCCACACTGCGGCTCAGAGGGGATGAGGCCTATTTCCATATTGACAGTTCTTGGCCCATTGATTCTGTGACAGGCTTGACAAGTGTTCACTCCATAGCCATTAGCGTCCAACCTGCCCCCCAACCGAGGCTCCACGGAGGTGTCTGATGTGACCAAAGACTACCATGTGTTCAAGTTCTCTTGATTAAGTCACTCAAGAGAAAAAATATTGAGTTAGGTTAAAATTAAAAGCAGAGCCTGGTGTTGCTTTGTGACCAGGCATGCTACCTTACACAGAGAATCTTCCTGAACATGTTGCAGAATTTATTCATTCTAGGGGAGATACTATTTGCTAAGATACACAAAGGCATATCTGCACCATAATTCCAGGCAGAAAAGACCTGCCCATTCTACATTGTTCATAGAGGATTAGTATAGAAGAAGTGGTTAGGAAGCTAAGAAATATGAAGGATAGACCTGGCACCACCTGGAACCTATCTTTGCCATTTTCCTCTCCTTGCTGATCTTCCTCATGCAGGTTTATAATCCTGCGGGGAAGAAAAGGGGGCAGGGGAGAGGCTGTTGTATTTTTCTAAATCCAGAGAATAAACACAATGTTTGTGAAAATATCTTAAGCTCATAGAGAAAAGTACTTACCCAAGGCATCATTATTATTTCTCTCAACAACATAATGACAGGTTCTCCCTGTCCAATTTAGTTTTCAGAACCTGTCAAAACAAGAGTGGAAAAATAAGAGTAAAATGAATTCCATGTTTTGAGGCAAGAATTGATGGCATCTCAATTGCAAAAGAGTTTTCTGGCCTTGTCAACACTCTCATTTATCATTCACCTTATGCCTGTCATGGATGGCGGTCCATGGCATGGTGTACGGTACCCCCAACAGTTTTCAACGCCGTAATGAATTCATTTTAATGGCATTTGCTATTTTATACAAAGGCTATAGAGCATTTTAATTCCATATTGCAACAACTCATCTAGGGCCATGTAGATGGCATGGAAAGAAGAAATGGAGGGGTGGGCCACGGTGGCTCAGCAGGCAGAGTTCTCGCCAGCCATGCTGGAGACCTGGGTTTGATTCCTGATGCCTGCCCATGTGAAAAAAAAAAACAGCTTTTCTTTCCCATTCCAGGTTTTGTTTAAGATGTTTCTTGGAAGTGCCAACTTTGGTGAAGCAGCACACTTTGTCTCCACTTTGGGTTTCTTCAATTTAATCTTCATCTCCTTCACCCCTGTCATCCTGTATTTCACCAAAGTGGAGCATTGGTCCTCATTTGCAGCTCTGCCCTGGGGTTGTCTTTGTGGAATGGCAGGGCTGTGGCTAGGTAAGTGGCCCTAGGTTTCACCTTGATTTTCCTTGGATTGTTAGTTTATCATAATTTGTTCCCTTGGGTAGCCCTGAAACTTATTTCTGAAACTTACCTGAAGTTGGTGAATGATATTGAATGTTCAGAAGATTCTCTTCAGGCTATTGTTTGATTAGCTCAGAGCTACCCACCTGGCCTCACACGGGTTAATGTGTGCAGCTGGAGGCCCAGGACACTGTCAGCACTGGTCTTCAAGCAGCCTCATCCATTCATCACGATATACTTCCATGTGTGCCATGGTGTGTCAGACAGAGGTGAGAGGGCAGATGTTTGAGGAACTCAGAGTGGTTCAAAATGTCTACAACACCAAGCACAGGGGCACTGGGGAGGGAGGAGATGACATTCAAGAGGAAAGCAGGTCAAAAAGGACTAGAGGGTGGGCCACAGTGGCTCAGTTGCAGAGCTCTCGCCTGCCATGCTGGAGACCCAGGTTCAATTCCTGGTGCCTGCCCATGAAAAAAAAAAAGTCCTAGAGAGGGTTGGACTTAAAATCCACTTAAGAATCCTGAAGCAGAGAAGTGGCATGCTCCTAGCTGCATTTTAAAAAGCCCAGTCTGGCTGAGTATGAAGAATGGATTTGAGATGGTACCCTTCACCAGGTGAGAGAAGATGGAAGCCTGAGCTGGGCTCTGCAGGCCAAGAAAAAGCCAGCAGGAGACTTTTTTTAATGTCTTCTCTCTTGGTTCCCTATAATTCAGAGGCTTTCTTCTTCACCTGAGTGACCAGGAGTGCCCGCTTTCAAGCTGTGCTGCTGCTGTCGTGTCATGTGAAAGGAGCTTGAAGAATAACAAGACTGCCCTTCTCTCACCAAGCAGTTGAAAAAACATCAACCCAATATTTCAGTGTCTGTTTACACAGAATCAAATCACTCTCAGTCCACTCCTCTTTCCTCATACCGCCCAAGGTTATGTCCCCTACCTGGTCCAAATTTACCTAACTGGCTCACCTGTAAGACATCTGCCAAACCTTAGCAAACCTTCTTTACCCATCTGATATACTTTGTAAGAGTAGCAGCAGTGCAACTCCTGCAGTGGGGAAAAAAAGTCCTTATTTTCATTCCCACAAGGATATTGGGTCATCTTTTTCCACACGTCTCAGACTCCTAAAGAGGAAGGTCTGGACAAGACAGGGAACACTCAAAAGAAGGGACAATCCTTAATTTCAGTCCCCTGAGTTCTTTTTTTTGAAGACCAAAAAAATGTGCAGTTATCATCTCTCATAACCTCTACTAAATTGTGTAGAAATCAATGGCAGTGCTTCCATGAGCCCAAAACTCTCTAAAGAAAAGTGCTTAGATTATTTCCTGGACAAAGACAACCTAACTGGGAACAGATGGTGGCACAATAACAACCATAACCAGAATTTCCCTGATTGTTGGCCCCAGCTGTGCTCACATGATCTCCAGATTGCTGCAAAGTAGCACTCCACCAATCTGGATTTCTTGACATGTGTAATACATGCTCTTAAGCAAATTTGCTCAAGCTGGGTGTCACCTAAGCTAGCAGGGGACTCGAGTTCTCCAGCAGCCAGCATACTCTGCATACTGCACTGGGTACCATCATGGTCCACCAGGCCCACCGCCAATGCACTGGAATCCTCATCATGACCAAGTGGCACCGGGACAAAGTAAGGACAGCCTCTCTCCTGTCTGTGTTACACTGCTGCTGCCCCCAGTGTTTTACAATCTTCAGCACTTCCAAAGTTTTATTTCTCCATAGGAATCAGAGATGATCAGTTGGGGCTGGGTTAGGACACAGATTTGAGGGACAAAGAGAAAAACACCAGGCTGCACTCTGAACTGTCCCATACTCCCTGAAACTACAGCTTTGTTTGCTGAAGTTCACCTTCTCTTGCACCTTCTCCCAGGTGCTGTCAATCCTGGGAGTGCCTTAGCCAAATGTAGATTGTCCTCATCCATTCACTTGATAAGCTTGGTTCCCACCCCATGCTACAGATGGAACATTGAATTAGATTATTTCCCTTAGGTGTTATAAGAGTGTGCACCATCCCAGTAACTAAGGAAAAACAGCAATTCCACTGAAGTTTCCTAGTTCTTGCTGAATGGGAAGGGCTCTGTTCTCACTCAAAGACCAGTACTCTCATTCAATCTGCTAAAACATCCAGTTCAGCCAATAAAATAACAGCTAATGAGCTCAGCAGAATCCATGCTCTATTTAATGAATTGCTGATTTGTTGGAAATCTATTAAAATAATTCTGCATAATTCTTTTTTGAAGACTTATTTTTGATAACTTTTGAAAGGGCTAGCTGATTATTTTAACTAATTTTATATTTAACTAAAGGGATCCAAGGTATTAATTAAATGGTATGAAGTTACGCCTTCAGTTTGTTTTGTGGACCAGTTCTCAGGCTACTTGTATGCAAACCATGATGTGAAAAAAAAAATCCCTAAAATCCAGTAAATTATATTGAACCCACATTTTTTTGCCCATATGATGCTTAACTCAAGAGAGAGGGGATAAAACATCATAGACCATCGGATGGACCTTCCTTTGGGTAGTACCGGTGAGGCCTTTTAGTTATCCACGAATATGACATAACGCAGTAAAGTAACCCAGAGATAAAGTCCCGGACTCCCATCAATCACCAGTTTTCAATCTCTGGCTGGCACCGACCTACCTTTATAGAGTGAATAAGCAATGTAGTGAATTGATTATTTCACCTCTTTGCATTTACTCCAAACACCCATTTGCAGCCAACTGGAAAGAGATCAGACAGCCAGGGTGGCAGAGGAGAAAAAAATGTTTGACTAATTCAGGCCAGATATATATCTGATATATCAGATTATCAGATATAGCTCTGAAATCAGAGGATTAATTGACCAAATGGGCAGACAGTTTTTAGAAGTCTTATTGAGCAAAGTCTTTGGCTCTTTTGGATTAAGAAGACAAGAGCCCTGTATACCAACTCCTCTCCATCCTGTATATCCCCCTTTGTTTCACAGCCTTCAACATCCTGGTAAATGTGGGTGTGGTGCTGACATACCCAATCCTCATCTCCATCGGGACAGTGCTCAGTGTTCCTGGAAATGCAGGTACTAGTACAATTTAAATTCTACGGATTTCAACCACCACAGTAAGTCTCCTGCTCATGTTTGTTTTATCCGTGGAGTTGTTTCTCCTAGCAATTGTGAATTATGTCCCTTGCTGGGAAGATGTTTTGAAGTATCACGAAGGTGGCAGACAACAGAATAACTGCAGCAGATGTAGATTTTGCATCTACAAACACTGTTGTTATTTGGTTGTGCTTTTAGAGTTAAATACCAAATGTATCATTGGGGTTTCATGTAATCTCCTGACAACCCAATTTTGTGGTATTTTTAGAGGAAGTTCGATGGAAACAAAAGGCACCCCAGCATAGGACTTTCAAGTAAACGTCACTAATGAAAGTGTAGGAAATGTACAGGATGTTGGCTCCACATCAGACTATCCATGGGGAGCTCCGGAAGCTTCTCCTGCAGGCAGAGCAGATGGCCTTCTGGAATAGATGTAAGGGAAAAAACAATTGGACTCACTTCAGGGACAAGAGGAGAAGCTATTTTCCAACATAATCTTTCCAGTGAAATCTTTCACTGGAGCAAGCAATGAAAGAGGGTGATTATGCCATCCATAAGCCCATCTTCCTTTACCCCAGAAAAGTCCACAAATACTTATTGAGCACTTACTAGGTGATCAGCGCCGTAGAATATTAAAAAAAAAAAATGACATTACCATTCCTTTAAGAGACTTACAACTGAGTTCAGAAAACAAGACCAATATACATGAAACAACTTGGAACTCTACAAATTAATTTATTATTAAAAGCAAAATTGAGTGAAACAGACTCCAAGGGCCTTAAGATATTCAGAGGGAAAGAACTTCAGGGAGGAGTGGCATTGTCAAGGAAGTTCATTCATTCATCTGTAGATTCACTCATTCAATAAATAATTACTAGGCACTTAGTATTAGTATGTGCCAGAAACTCTGCTATTAGGAACTGCCTTTAGGACCATGTAGTTTAGCAAGGGAGACTAAAATTATTGAGTGATTACAATGTAGAGAGAGAAATGCTTTGATAAAATTATGTACCGGATATCTGGAAAGCAAATAGGAGAGGCATAGAGGCGCATCCTGCAAGAAGTCTAAAGGGGAGGTTAGCTGGATAGAGTGGGTACAAGAATGGAAGGGCATTCCATGTGAAATAATGCATGTGCAAAAACCTAGGTCTTAGCAAACTTGGCTCATTTGAAAATTTTCCAATAGTCCCTTAAGAGAATAGGGTGCCAACTGTTTTTAAAAAAGTCGAAAAGGTGATCAGATCTCAAGTAAAGAAATGAATGAAGCTGATCTGGATAACACTAAGGTAAATCAGAATACAAGATAATGAATGATATGGTCCATATCTTAAAACTTTAATTTCTGTGTAAGACCAAAGGGAGAGCTGTTTATTGGGTGCAAAATTTATATTTTAGGCAGCGCATTATTTAATTTAACTGGTATGGTCAGTTTAGTTGAACACCATAAGTACATGGGATCTTGAATAGGTAATGAGATTTTGTTGGTTTGTACAGGTAAGTGTGATGCCCTGATACATCTCAGAGTAATTTGGGCAGAGAATAAAAAAGTATTTGCAAAGCCCCCTGAAGGGACTGGGGAGAAAGGAGGAAATATTAAACTTCCCCATCTGGGGAATTCCTGATATTCTCCCAAGCAATGGGAACAACCAATTCAATAGGCTGAACCCTCGACCCTTTCGTTGCTCAGATGTGGCCTCTCTCTCTAGGCAACCTTGGCAAATGAACTCACTGTCCTCCCCCATAAGTGGGACATGACTCCCAGGGGTGTAAATCTCCCTGCCAAT
>PVIY010027703.1:0-33917 GCA_004026745.1 Myrmecophaga tridactyla
TTGTAAGGACCCAAATTAGGCGGGGCGGGCCTCATGCGGCAGCCCCTGTGGCTTGGCCCGTCCCCTCCGGACGCTGTGCTGCAAAAAGGGCCCCAAAATATATATAATAGAAAAAATATATATTTTCTATTAGAGACGTTGTATGTTTACAGAGAAAGCATGCAAAAAATAGAGCTCCCAGTACCCTAATTTTTCTTGCCAACCCCATCTGCCCCTCCTCTGCAGCCTCCTAGTCCCTGCGGGTCTTGGACCCCCTCACAGGGCACCCCTAACTCGGCCTCCCAGGTCTTTCCGGTGACGGCCGCGGGCCCCAGGCGCCCAGTGAGCGGGCCTGGCAGGGAGTCGCCCACCAGCCCTCCCCCCCTCGCTTCCCACTGTCTTTCTGTCCCAGGCTGCCAAACTAGCCACGTCTGGGGACCCCAGCCTCCCCTCAGAACCCAGCGTGGCCCAGAAGGGCTGTTCTGCCTCTCCCAGGACCCCCCGGGACCCCCCAGGTGCAGGAGCTCAGAGGCATTCCGGTGTGGGGGTCAGAGCTGGGGTGGAGGAAACAGGGGGAGGGGGGGACGAGGTCAGAGGACAGGTGGCCTACCAACGCCGGGCAGAGGGATTTAGGTGAGCCCCAGAGAGCTGACAGGGGCTAAGGTGGACACCCCAACTCTGTCTTCCAAGGGTTCTGTTTGTTTTATTTCATTTATTTATTTTATTTTGGGGCGGGGGGTGGCGGCGCATGGTCCGGGAATCGAACCCGGGTCTCCTACATGGCAGGTGAGAATTCTCCTACTGAACTACCTTCGCACCACCCTCTTTTATTATTTGTAAATGTGTTTTATTATTATTATTATTTTCTCCAGGGTCCTCATCTGGGAGAAACTCCCAGGGAGGAATCACTTTGATTCTTACACACCCCAAGAGTAAGGCGGCCCCTTCCCCACACCTACAGGGGGACACTCAGACCCATAAAATACAAGCATCTATCACTCCTCGATGGCCTTGTTGCCTGATGGCCACGGTAGGGGCACGGCCCAGGCAATCACCAACAGACAGGAAGAACGTCTAAAAGCCAAACTTCGGAAAGAATGAAAATGCCTCCAAAGAGAGAGAGCTCTGAGAGTCAAGAAGGAATGGTGAGCAAATTGATTCATTGACTGACTCATGAATGATGATGAGGTCTCATTTGGCAGTGGTTCTTAAAAGTCAAGGTAAAAGTATAAAATCCTGGGGGGTAAAAACCACTGAAAACTGAAGAGGAGGCTGTTCTAGTTTGCTAGCTGCTGGAATGTAATATACCAGAAACGGAATGGCTTCTAAAAAGGGGAATTTAGTAAGTTGCAAGCTTATAGTTCTAAGGCCGAGAAAATGTCCCAATTAAAGCAAGGCTATAGAAATGTCCAATCTAAGGCATCAGGGAAAGATACCTTGGTTCAAGAAGACCAGTGAAGTTCAGGGCTTCTCTCTCAGCTGGAAGGGCAAGTGGCAAACATGGCCATGTCTGCAAGCTTTCTCTCCAGGCCTCTTGCTTCTTGTAGCTTCCCGGGAGCATTCTCCTTCTTCATCTCCAAAGTTCGCTGGCTGGTGGACCCTCTCATTCTCTCATCCGTCTGTTGTGGTTCTGTGGCTCTCTTCTCATTCTCAAAAAAGGTACTCTCTCCAAAATGTCTCCTTTATAGGATTCCAGTAAACTAATCAAGACCCACATAGAATGAGTAGAGACACATCTCCATCTAATCAAGTTCAAGACCCACGTAGAATGGGAGGAGACACGTCTCCATCTAATCAAGTTCAAGACCCACAACTGATTGAGTCACATCTCCATGGAGATGATCTAATCAAGTTTCCAACCTGTAGTACAAGCAGGGATTAGAACAAACTGTTGCTCCCTCAAGATTGATTAGGATTAAAGCATGGCTTTGTAGGGTACATAAATCCTTTCAAACCAGCACAGGGGGCAACAATAAAAAGTTCTGACGTCTTGTATGGTTTGAAAGGGTGCCAGGGCTCTTGACTAACCTTGGGCTTTGTTAACGTGCTTTTAGGAGTAATCTCCAAAACACTGGAAATAGAGGGCATCACTTCCACGCCAGTAAAAAGGAGAAGATGTTAAGAACTCAGTCACTCCAGAAGAAAGCCAGGAAGGAGAAAAGCAACAGAAATTGGGACAAATAGAGATCATTAGTTGTAGAAACTCCTTTGTTTGGTTTAAGCAGAAAAGGAATTTTCTAGGCCATTTTAAGTCACTCATGGAATCTCAGGAGAGTCAGAGAACCAGTCTCGGGGGTTCCATGACCAGGAGAAGCACCCCAATGTGGCCTGATGGGAACGGTGGGAACAGAGCCCAGGGCATCAGGAACTACTTCCCTGGACCATCTCCTCTGGATGTTCAACAAGTGTTAGCACTTCCTTCCATAACCATCACGACTGTCTTACTAGTCCTCTTTGAAATTTACTACTTATTCCTTTTACTTGGAATGGTTGCTGTATTTTTATTAAATATAACGAAGGTAATTGGGTGTGTGGGTTTTTTTGCAGATTTTGTCGAGATGTATTCACTTATCCTATATTCCATCCAAAGTATACAATCAAATCTCACAGTGTCCTTTCCTCGTTGTGCAGTTGTCATCACACTCAATTTTAGACAATTTTCATTGTATCAAAGAGAAAAATGACAGACACACAAAAAAAGGAAAACTGAAAGCATCCCTGTGGATGCTTGCCTGCTCCATATTGAGAATAAGTTATTGCACGTGGAAGCCTGCAATGACAGGACAGGAGCTAAGCTCAGCAGATGTCCTGGGGGGTAGGGAGTCGTGGGGGGGGCGGTGGAATGCCCAGGTGGTATCATAAACAAAGCATTAAAAAGCACTAAAATTCCCCTCCCTTGATCGCTGTGGATAACAGACCTCAAGACTCTGCTGAAACTGTGTTCTCATGCCCTTGTCTTAAACTCTTAGAAGCCCTTGCACTCCCTGCCCCTTTGCAGAGCATTAACTTCCATTTCCCAACCAGCCGCCATCAGGAAGACTTTTCTCCTGTTTGTAAGTCCCAAACATGTATGTAAGACGTGTTTTTTGGTCTTAGGGCTGCCCCAACCCAAGCTGTCCAAGAGCTGGGTTTGAACAACCCCATGTCCCTTAACCTGCCCCCTCCTCATTATTGACCCCTACCATTGGTGTGGCTCACCTGTTACTGTTGATGAAAAAATATTAAGGTATTACTATTAAATAGAGTTCATAGCTTGCAATGGGTAATTTTCCCCCGTAAACCACGACATTAACTCTTTGTACAGGTGTTGTATATTTGTAGTAGCACCCGCAAGCACAATCGGTGACATACATGACTATAAACAACCACTTTCAATCAAATTCACCTACAATGTGACTCTATTACTTATAAACCCAATAACGAGCTACCATCACCTCTATCTATCCCCAAATATTGAAGTTCAAACTTGTTAATAATTCTGTACATATTAGACAACCTCTCTCCCTCCTCTAGCTTCTGTCTACCTCTAAGTATCTTATATTTACATCTTTTTAATATATGTTTATTATAAACAACAAACAAACATACATTCTTGACATGGTTACAATCAAAGGCTCACGATATCATCACATCGTTGTGTATTCATCACCATGTATATTCTGCATCTTCAGACTCCGAGTTTATGTACTCCAGTCAGTTCATATTAGTAAAATCGTATCTGTCCTTTTGTGTCTGGCTTATTTCACTCAGTATTAAAGACAACATACTTTTGCATTCTCTCTCTCTCTTTTTTTTTTTCGCATGGGCAGGTTCCGGGAATCGAACCCAGGTCTCCAGCATGACAGGCGAGACTCTGCCTGCTGAACCATCACTGCCCGCCCCACCCTCTCTCTTCTTTAAAAAACACTTTGTATTGTGAAATATAACATATATACACACACACACAAAAAAAACCCAATAATTCTCAAAATACATTTGAACAAGTAATTACAGAACAGATTTCAAACTTTGGTATGGATTATCATTTTTCCTTCTAGCAGCTCCAAAACACTGGAAGCTGGAAGAACTATCATTACGGTGACTCAGCAGTCATACTTGTTTGTTAAATCCTATCTTCTCTGTTATAACTGCTCCTTCTCCTTTCATCCTTCTCCCAATCTATAGGGATCTCTGGGCTATGCTCATTCTAACTGTTTCATGTTGAAAAGGGGTATGGATAATATGGGACAGGGGGGTAGAATTAGTTGATGATCTTGGGTAGGCTGGCCCCTCTGGGTTTCAGGACTTCACTGGCCTAGGAAGCCACTGCAGGGTGTAGATTTCAGGAAAGTAAACTTAGTACATGCAACTTTTGTAGAGTCTCAGTTAGAGCCCTAGGTGTTCTTTTTTTTCCTTCCCCCCTTTAAAATTTACATTGACAGATCTTCACGCGCATACATTCCATGCATGGTATACAATCAATGCCTATTGATTGATTGTTCAATCAATCATTCAATGATTAAGTGTTCTTTAGGGTTAACAGGAATGATGTTATTTGGGGGTTGTTTTTGCACCCTCTCTTAAAAAATGTTTTATAATTTAAAATTTTCAAACATAGTTAAAAGTAGATGGAATAGAATAATGATCCCCCCCCATGGCCCCATTACCCAGCTTTAACAACTGCCAAAATCTGACTATTTCTGTCACACATATCCCCTTCCCCCACCCATATTTTTCTTTTCTTTTCTTTTTTGATGGTAAATTTAAAACAAATCCTAGATTCCACATCATATATATCATGGTTTGTGTCTCTAACAGATAAGGACTCTTTTCTTAATCGCCACGCCATTATCATACCCAACAAAATGAATACTTCCTTGATATAATCTAACACCCAGTCTGTGTTCAAATTTCCCCAATTATCTCAAAAACATCTAATGGTTCATTTGTTTGAATAGAGCTCCAAACAAGGTCTACATAGTGCATGCCGTTCAAAGTCTCATGTGTTTTTAATCCATAAATTTCCTTCCCACCTTTTTCGGGTCATTTGTTTGTTGGTGAAACCCATCCATTTGCCCACAGGATTTCCCACATGCATGATTTGGCAGATTACATCCTAGGGGTGCTATTTAACATGTTCCTCTGTCCCCTATTTTTCTGGAAAACTGGTAGGTGGATCTTGTGGCTATTATTTGGGGAAGAATGTTCACAGGTGATGCTGTGTGCTTCCTCCCCTATCTTTTTAAGAGGCTTGCTCTGCTTCAAGGGATGTGTGAATTCACAAGTGGGTTCAGATGTTGCCAGCAGGATACTTTATTATAAAGTCCCCCCTGACTTTTGGCATGCTGGCCTTAGCAGCTCTCTATAATCACAGCCTAAGCCTCTAACTAGGGATTGCAAAATGATGACTTGCTAATTATATCGTTAGCTCTGCCTTATTAGCTGGAACGTTTCCCATAAGGAAAAGCTTCCAATTTCAGCTATTTGGTAACCCTGAAATATAAACTGGTACAAGAAGGCAGAAAAATGGATTCTTTTTTTATTTTTTTAAAAACAATTTCAGCATAAAGATTTGGTGCCTGTAGCAGAGTCCAATCAGGAGATCAAAACTAGGCCAGTTACTTTAACAGAAAATTTTCTCTAAAGAATTGCTAATGAGGTTTTCGAGAGGCAGAAAGGGGACTGTCAGAGCAGCGGGTGGGCCGCACCCCAGCAAGATGGCGGGGGGGGGGGGGGCGGGGGGAGTACGGAGAAGGGGGTGGGGGGGGGGACAACTGCTGACCCCCCAGGAAGCCCCTGCTCTGTCCCAGGAAGGGGAGCTGAGTTCCTGTGGGTCCAGTGTGTGGCCACAGCTGCTGCTGAGCCCTGAAACCCGACTCCCCCGGGCGTTGCCTGGGAAGTTGCGTGGAAATCAGAAATGCCACGAGTCTACCTTCTAGTACACCGAGGAAATCACAGTTAATTATACACAGGGCCTTCCTCTTGATGACACTTACTTTGCCCCCCAGAAGACAGTGCTGTCAGTGTGCCGTCAAACCAGTGTCACCCACAGCTGGTTCCTTCCTTCAGGACCGATGCGCTGAAGATAAAAGGATCAAAAGTGCGACCACCTTCTCAGCAGATGGCAGCAAGTTTGCAGCTTCAACCTGGAGGGAAGTTTTGCTGATGTATGATTTAAAACCCATCCTTAATAAAATAACATGTGATGTGCAGTGGCCCAAGAAAGAAAACCTGAGTAGTGAGGGTGCCACTGAGATGGAAAACATGAGAGCCTTGGCGCACAGACTGTTTACACGCCTGCATTTAGAAGAGTTTCTGGTCAGGAGCAAGTGCTATTTACCGGAGGAAATGGGCGGCCTGATGGAAGAACTGCACTCCCCAGAACAGCTGAAAACCAGAAGGGGGGCTGGCTCAGAAGCCAAGACCAGTTAGGCTGGGTGAGCATCCAGGACCCGGCAGTGGCTGGGTTCCCTTGGCAGGAATCCTCCCGGGACATTATGGAACCATCATGGGCTTCATTGCATTTGCAAATTCCGTGGTCTCTTTTTGCATATTTTGTAGTCACAAGACAGGCTCATACTTACTCAGCTGTTAAGAAGGCAATTCTTCCACAAGAACTCAAAGCAACAGCAATTTGATGTGAAGCCACACAAGTTAAAAGAAAGCCTTGGCAAGGCTCAAGAGTCCCCAAGCACGTGCGCCATCCTCTTTTGACAGTTGCCCAGTGGAGGAACTCGATGGCAAGGGTTAAATCTGACATTTTTAAGTATCACTGAAATTTTCCATTAAATGTTGATTTTGCAATTTAGACACTAGACGCTTTTAGTCCTGTAGTTCCTATTGTTTTTTTAGTTAGTAAAAAAAATTTTATAAAACACAAGTATTCTTTGAACAAAAAAAAAAGAGAGATACCACAGAGCAACTGGAGGAAGCAGCCCCCACCCCTAGAGCTGGGGAAATAAAGGGGAGCATTTGGGATGATTGAAATGTAGAAGCTGGGAGGCCTCTGGGAACTGGGAAACTTTTGCAGCTAGTGCTGTAATGCTGGAAAAATGCCAGCTGCAAAGGGAAAATGTGGTTTGCACATTAAGAGTCACAGAGCAATGGGCCCCACAGCCTCTCACAGCAGAAAACAGATGGGCAGATGCCTTAATAACCATCACTGAACCGCAGCAATCTCTACAAATGACCCATAGATTTTGGTTTTCTAATGCATAATTTGAACTCATGGTGTTTTACACATTTGAATGTAAGAACCCATTGCAGTTACTCATCTTTTTGATGCTTCAGTTGTTCTGCCTTTGGCTGACGGCAGCTCCTTCAGCCACTGCCAGGCCTGCGCCCGGGGCCGAGCCCTTCTTGAGGAGGCCAAGGGACCATCACAGGAGCCGTGGGGCAGGGGGCGCCGCGGGCCAGGTGCTGAGGGGCACCAGGGAGCACAGCGGAGCGGGCTAAGTGGGGTGCACACTCAGGGCACCGGCCGGGCTCCCGAGGGCCTGCACGTCTGCCCAGGAGGCGCCCTTCTCCAACTGCACAAAGGAGCCTGGGCCCCAGGAGCTTCGGATGGGTGGGGGAGGAGGCCTCGTATTTCTGCCCACCCTGGAGAGGAGGGAGGGGAGGAGGCAGGGGCCCTGCCTCTGATCCAGGGTCCAGGTTCCAGTCCTGCAGCTTGACAGCTGTCATCCTACCATGAGGGCACAGCCACGAGTCTCCTCACTGCGGCATGGGGTGAGTTGGGTGGACGTGGGCAGGGGACAGGTGCAATCCCGGAGGGCGAGGCCCAGCCACGCGGGCTTCAGCCCCTGTGCCGAGGACCTGTCCCCCTCATGCTCCCCCTCACCCGGACTGCCCATCTGGGGAATTACCCCCTGCCAGGGCTGGGACAGGCGGGGGTGCAGAGGGGCCCCTAGTGCCTTCTCTGGAGGCACCAGGTAGGTTGGTGGCAGAGAGGCTGCCCTTAGCCGGGCATGGCGTGGGTTTCCTTCAAGCCCTTCCCGTCCAGCGGGTCCTTGTCCCGGGCCCTGAGTGCCTCAGACCCAGGCACTCCACCGGCCTTGCTCCCCGGCCTTCCCAGGCCTGGCCCTGGCCGCCGTTCGGGAAATACCTGCGGAAGTGACGAGAAGATGAACGCTGTCAGTGAGGTCTTCCCCCACCCCTAAGAGTGACCCCCTGTGTTCCAGGTGACAGGTGAGGACACCGAGACTCAGAGGCCAGGTCACCTGCCCTGGGACAGACCGCGAACAGCAAGGCTGAAACTCAAGCACCCCCTCGATGGCCCACCCGCCAGGCCCGGCTCAGGGCCGAGCTGTTCTTCACGCCACCCTGGGAGGGTGCTGGTGGGGTCGGGGGGTCTGCAGCCCTCCTCGTCCCTGGGGGAGGTGCCTTGGCCAGGAGGAAAGGGAAGGCCTGGGGAGCGGGCTGGGCAAAGGGCAAACCCGGCCTGAGGCCCACGATCCCCAGGCCGAGAGGAAGCCAGCAGACTTCCTGGGTGGCCCGCTAGGTTGTCCTCCGAAGCCCCTCTCTTCCAAGTCACCGTCACGGCCCACCCGGGAACCCGAGTCACAAATGCTCGAGGCCTCCTGGGCCAGCCCTGACCTGTTGTCCCCCGGCTCACCCGGACACCAGGCCTTGGTCACCTCTGGCTCAGACAGTGGCCGCAGCCTGGCGGGAGCCCCCACAACGCCAGCCCCCAGGCCAGCCCCCGGCACCCATGTGGGACTCCCCACCCAGCGCTGGGAGCGCCCACTGGAGAAACCGACAGTGGGTGCCCGAAATTCCAGACCTGGCCTAGGGTTTGCATGCCAGGCACAGCACGTGGACACCCCTTCTGAGGCAACTTAGGAAGCAAGCCAGAGTCAAAAGAAATGCAGAATCAGACTTCAAAACGGGGAGATAAAAGCTCAAAAAGCTGACTTTGGGGGGTTTTTGCCAGTTTGAAATTGTGTCATCAAATACCAATCTTACTTTAAGGCAATTGGGTCTTACTTACCCTTTGTTACAAGAGAATTTTTTTAGTCAGGATTATTTTTTATTTCACCCTTTCCTTCCCCCCCCCCTTTTTTTTTAAACACGCGGGGATTCTGGGCTTTGAGCTGGTGGGCCCAGGGAGGATGTGAGTGGCGGGCTCGGTTGGCCCCCCCACCCCTCAGAAGCATCTTCTCACAGAGCCTGGCTGACACTTACCTTTGCTGCTGCCCTGTGCCTGGGACAAGCCTCCCAGAAGGCACTGGGCCAAGTACTGCCCATGCAGCAGCTCTAAGGAGGCCCCAGCCCAAGCCCAGGAAACGGCACAGCCCTGGGGGCTCTGCTGCACACAGCCCAGCCCCTGGCCCCCCAGAGGCCAGAGTCTGCCCTGTCCCTGTCCCCTCCTCCTCCCAGCAGGCCTGGAGGCCAGAAGAGGCCTGGATCTTGCTGACCACGCCCCTACCACCACTGGGCTCTTCTTAGCAGAAAGCAGGCACTGTGGGGAATGGGCATGTTTGGGGGAGGGGTATGAGAAAATAAACCGCATCAGCTTCTCTCTGGCCAGCTGGGGCCCAGGGTGGGGTGGAGAAATGTCTTGGAACACCCCAGGCCAAGTCTTTCCCTTCCCGTCCCTGGGTTCTTTGTGCCCGCAGACCTCTGTGTTCCAACTAGCAGCTGCCGCACCCCGAGTCACGTGTGTTCCGTCTGTCCAGTCCTAAGTCACCTGAGTTCCAGGTGAACGCAGGAACAGCTGAGCTCATCTAACCTTCACACACACTTGGGGTGTTTTTTTTTTTTCTCATTCTTTTTTTGTGAAAAATAACATATATACAAAAAAGCAATAAATTTCAAAGCACATCACAGCAATTAGTTGTAAAACAGATTTCAGAGTTTGATATGGGTTATAGTTCCACAATTTTAGGTTTTTCCTTCAAGCTGCACCAAGACAATGGAGACTAAGAAATACCAATATAGTGATTCAGCAGTCACACTTATCTGCCAAACCCTTTTTCTCTGTTATAACTCCACTTTCTCCTTTGATCTTTTTCCCAATCTTAAGGGGTATTTGGGCTATGTCCTTTCTAATTTTCTCATGTTGGAAGGGGCTGTTGATAATATGGGATGGGGGGATGGAACTAATTGATGTTCTGGAGAGGCTGGGCCCTTTGCATTTCAGGACTTATCTGGCCTAGGGACCCATCTGGAGGTTGTAGGATTCTGGAAAGTAATCACAGCACATAGAACTTTTGTAGAATCTCAGATAACACCCGAGTTAATGTCTTAGGGGTACTTTAATTGTACAAATGATCTCAGAGAGGCTCAATGGGGGCTGTCAAGTCTGTGAGCCTGGCTCAACGGAAGGTAACCCAGTAGGGGCTCCTGCTCACGGCCCACCCCCTCCTCCCAGCTCAGCTTGGAATGTGCACCGTGACCAGGGAGGAAAAAATAAGGAAGGAACTTTATTTAATATTAAAGTTGGGGTGGGGGGTCGGGGTCGGGAGAAGGGTCTGCTTCACTTGGTGATGGTGTTCCTGCGGAGAGAGGAGAGGGCCGTGAGCAGGGGAGGGCCGCGGGCCTCCCACCCCCACGAGCTGGCCCTGCCCGCCCAGGCCGCCTCCCACTCACGCGTTCATGCTCTTGCCGCTGCCGCTGAGCACGATGTAGGGGGTCTTCTGGGCCTTCTGCTTCTCCTGGAGCAAAGCCACAGTGCCCAGGGGCGTGTCGCTGGAGCTCATCTTCTTCAGCAGCTGCAGGGCCAGGGCAGTCAGCACCGGCAGGAGCCGACCCCAGAGCCCACCTCCCCCAGCCCCAAACCAGGGAGGCACAGCCAGCACCCCACGCCCCAGCAAGCCACCCACCGCCTCCTCATCCAGCTTCTTCATCCGCCGCTCAGTCTTCATCTTGCCTGAGCCCTTCCCATGGAAGCGGTGGGACAGCTGCCGGAAAGCCTGGGACACAGGGTGTGACCTGCATCAGAGCTGCCTGCACCCGCAGGAGCTTCACAAGCGGGGAGGCGATGGGGACAGGGACAGGCACAGACCCTGGATGCCTTGGGGGCTTCCAGCAGAGTCGGAGAGAGAGGAAGTGGGATGTGCTGTGATGGAGGGCACGTGGGCCCTGGAATGAGACCTGCTGAGAGGGGCCTGGGTGGGACACTTGGCTGGGGCTGGGGCAGGTGGAGGGGGGAGGCCAGGGCAGTGGAGAGAGCATCGCCAGGCACAGCAGTGCAGGGCAAGGAGGAGGCGGGAAGGAGAGTTGGGGCGAGCCTGCAAGGGCCGCCAGCCTTGAGCCAGAGCATCTGTGAGCACATGGGGATCAGCGGAAAGGCCTGGACTCTGCCCACCATAATGGTGGCCCTGAGCAGGGGAAACACCAAAGGGGCTTCGCACTTAAAGGCCAAAGGCTAAGGGTCCAAAGTGCCCTCCCACAGAGTCCTGAACCTAACAGAGAGGGAAACTGAGGCACGGATCCCAACACCTCCCCAGACGCCCCCAGTCAGTGGCTGGAAGGGCCAAGAACCCACTGCACACGCTGCTCCCAGCAGCTCTGTTGGAGGGTGTTGTGCAGCCTGTCCTGGCCCTGCTCACCTCCTTGGGCGTGAGCTTGCGGCCCGTCTCGTCCACGTACTCGATCTTGACATCAGGCTTGTAGCCGTCCTTTTCCTTGAAGTCCTGGGTGAAGCCACGGTATTCCTCCCGCCGGCTGTACTTGTCGTCGATGGCCCTGGCCCAAGACAAAGGGGCCTCAGCACGAGCGCTGGCGGGCCTGCCCAAGCTCCCAGCAGTCCCCGAGCGGGCGTGCCCCGGCCCCCACGCGCCCCCACGTACATCTTGTCCTCGATGCAGTACACGGCGGACGGCAGGGACTTGTTGGGCGCCTTTACCCGGGCCACCTTCTGCACTGTGGTCTCCAACAGCCCTGGGAACGGGGGCGGTGAGGCCTGGGCACCCACCCTGCCCTGCTCAGGCGGCCAGCGCCAAGGTCCTCAGGCCGTCCCGAGGGCCAGCAGGCACCGTGGGACCCTCACAGCCGGGCGGTCAGAGGGTAGGTTATGAAGCCCATTTTACAGACAACTAGAGAACTCGGTCCACGTGCCGAGCTGGGCGCCTGAACCCGGGTCTCAGTACCTGGGCTGTTCCAGCACCCCCCAACCACCCCTATTGGGCCCTGGAGACCCCAGCCTTTAAGAATGACCAGTACCCCCAGGCCACCAAGCCCTTTACCTTTGTTCTGACACAGGAGCAGGGCAGCTGCCAGCCCTCTATTCACGATGGGCTCCTCGTCCAGGATGGTGGTGGAGGAGGCAGAGAACTGGGGGCAGCACATGGCGAGGGGGCCGGTGAGTGGGCCACGCGGTTCTCCTCTGTCCCCCAACCCGCTCCCTCACCCCCAACCAGGTACAACGAGGCCCTTCCCAGGCCTGTGACACGTTTCACTCAACCCTTATGAGAACCCTACAAGGTTTAAGAACCATTTTATAGAAGAGGAAGCTGAGGCTCAGAGAAACACTGAGTAACTTTCCCAAGGTCCCACAGCCAAGAAGGGGAAGCGCTGGGGCTGCAGCCCAGGCCCCCACTCTGGCCCCCACTCTGCCGTCCTCCCCCGCCAGCGCTCCCCTCCTCACATCCTGCTGCTGCTTCTCCTCATCCAGGTTCACCGTGCTCCAGCCGATGTTCTCCTCCCCGTCGGATTCGGAGCCTCCGTTGGCTGAGCGCTCCTCGTCCCGCTCAAAGTCCTGGGGACAGAAGACCAGGTTGGCCCAGGCAGCCCCAGCCCGCAGCCGGCCTCTGTGAGCAGCACGGCAGGAAGGGGCTGCCCAGGACCCACCATGAGCTCCTCCTGCTCCTCCCGGTTGCCGGCCAGCCCGTAGGTGGGGATCTCGCCCAGGGTCCGGCAGAACTCGGACGTGGCGTTGAACACGATGGCGCCCTTCCGCTCGGGGTCCTCGTCCTCCTCCCAGCCCCGCGGGCGAGCTTCCAGCTTCTTCACGATCTCCACCACCTGGGGGAGGGAGCAGCTGTGGGCAAACCCAGGAGTGTCTGGGGCGAGGCCATCGAGACCCAGGAACCCAGAGACCCTGCCCACTAGTAAGGGAGCGAGACAACCCACCCCACGGCCCACCACAGACTGCGACCGGTCTCCGCTTGCTCAGACCCCTCGGTCCGTCTCCCCACCTGCCCTGACCTCACAAGGTCCCTCCTCTACCCCAAACCTGTCCATGGCTCCCTGCTGACCCTTGAGTCAATACCCAAATCCTACCCGGCCCTCCACGACCAGGCCCACTCTGACCCCTCTCTCCAAACCCCCTCGCTCACCACCCTCCGCCTCATACACCTTCCAGAATCTTCAATATGACAGGGCCTCTTGCCACTCTTCTGCCACCTGCTCTTCTCCCAACAAACTACAGCTTCAGGGTTTGGTTTAAACTTCACTTCTTTCAGAATTCCCTCCCTGAGGCCACAGGGCAGTCAGATGCCATTCTCTGACTGCCCACAAGCTGTCTTCTCAAAGCTCCCTGCTCCACTGGGAAAGTAGGAGCCTTAAGAAAAGAACTTTGCATATTAAATCCAACAAGTCACCCACAGATGCACCCACACCGTCTGCCACCCTCCTACCTGGCACAGCTCCCACGGCCCATTCAAAATCTCAAGGGCTCTGCTCCTGCCGCCTTCCTTCTCTGGCACCATTCACATCAGCCCACAAGCATTATTTCTTTAAAAGAACACCCTCCCATTACCCCACAGCCCCACTGCTCTGCCTTTTTCACAGCAAACTCTTAGGCAAGCCCACGTCTCCACCCTCTTTCCTTCCATTTTAAAACTTTAGCTACATTTATTTTATATTTTCCCATTTTCATTTTTGGTTGATCTTTACATCCCATGTTGCCCAAAAAGGTATTAAAGAGTCTCCCATGGGATAGGGAGGCTAACACACTAGCATAAAAGTTTATTTCCTGCCTTTCATGCAAGTGCAGGCTGAGTTACATTTATTTTTAAATGGGCTGCACCACCAACACAAAAGCACTACAGCCAACACATGTGTCTTTAAAAATAACAATAACCACAGAGCCCCACGTGCCCATCACCAGGATGAGAAGCAGCACCTCTAACAACCCTTGCATGGGGATGTCCGTGGTTCCCAGGTTCTCTCTATTGTTCTACCACATAAGGCTCTGCCCATGAACAATGCATTATTTCACTGTGCATTTTTAAAAGATGACATAATCTGAGTCATACTGTATAATTCTATGATTTGTTTTTGCTAAATATTTTTGAGATGAGTATTGATGAGACTGTGGTTCATTAGCTTTTTGCTACAGAATCATATTCCGTGATGTGAACAGACCTCAGTCTTGTGATCCAGTCCACTGAGGATGGACTTTTTTTGCTGTCACTAATAATGCAGCCAGAGGCACCCTGAGGCTTGCCTCCCCGTGCACACGTTCCTTGGGGGCACACAGGAAGAGTGGGCCATGCTGGGCCGTGGGGCACAGGGTCCTTCAACTGTACTAGACGATGCAATGTCCTTCCCGCCATGGATGGAGATCAGAGAGACACTTGCAGCCATGAGTCAGAACCCCATGCATATCTAGGCACAGAGGCCCAAGTCCACGGAGACCCAGGGTGGGACACAAGCAGCTGAGAAGTGCCACACACAGAAGTATCCCCAGAGAGAAAAGAGACTGCAGCAGGGCTGCTGGCAAGAGGTGCACACACATTCAATCCAGCCTCTGTTTGCTCGATCACTTAAATGCAAAACAGACCTTTCTGGATGACCCTATCTGGGAAAAGCCTTATGGGGAAAAAAAGGGGTGGGTGGGTGCTTACTGAACTGCTGTAAGACGGGACAGGTCCCAGAACTGCAAAGGGGCACTGAATGACGATGAGAACTTAAACAAAATCATAGGTGGTGGGGAGAAAACTCTGCACAAAAACAAACAGAACAAATTAAGATTCCGGGAGAAGGAACAGAAGAACGAAGTTCTCTCCTGGAGTTGAAATAATTGCACATTACAGGGCAATCCTGAAAACTGTGCCACAGATTCAGGGCAAGAATCAGGGGCAGAAGAGCTAAGAAAATCTGAACAGTTAAATGTGGGCTACTCTAAATGCCCAGAATAAGTTGGACCAAACACCAAAGAGCTTTAACACAAAGTCAGTCAACTATGAAACCCTAGGCGAGACGGAGAGATTGACCTTTAATTTAGAGATAACAAAATCATTTGCCCAAGCATCAGCCAGACCACAAAATGGCTCAGTCAAGGGAATAAATAAAAACGGAACAACATCTAGACAGAAGATCAATAAGAAAAGAGAACTTGAATAGCATGACAAAAGAACCAGACCTAACAGACATATACAGAACATTACATTCTGTGCTGGTCTGAAAGTATATATGACCCCTAGAAATGCCATGTTTTAATCAAAATCCCATTTTATAAAGGCAGAAAAATCCTTATTCAATACTGTATGTTTGAAACTGTAATCAGATCATCTCCCTGGAGATGTGATTTAATCAATAGTGGCTGTTAAACTGGATTAGATGACAACATGTCTCCACCCATTCAGGTGGGTCTTGATAAGTTTCTGGACTCCTATAAAAAAGGAAACATTCTGAAGAATGGAGGAGATTTAGAGAGAGCAGAGCAGAATAACATAGCCATGAGAAGCGGAGTCTGCCAGCCAGCGACCTTTGGAGATGAAGAAGGGAAACGTCTCCTGGGGAGCTTCTTGAAACAGGAAGCCAGGAGAGAAAGCTAGCAGATGACACCATGTTCACCGTGTGCCTTTCCAGATGAGAGAGGAACTCTGACTGTGTTCGCCATGTGCCTTTCCACTTGAGAGAGAAACTCTGAATTTCATCGGCCTTCTTGAACCAAGGTATCTTCCCTGGATGGCTTAGATTGGACATTTCTATAGACTTGTTTTAATTGGGACATTTTCTCGTCCTTAGAACTGTAAACTAGCAACTTATTAAATTCCCCTTTTTAAAAGCCATTCTGTTCCTGGTATATTGCATTCCAGCAGCTAGCAAACTAGAACACATCCCAAACAGAATATACATTCTTCTCAAGTGCATGTAGGTTATTCTGCAGGATACCACTTCTTGGATCACAAAACAAGTCTCAATACATTTTAAAAGATTGAAGTTACACAAAGCATCTTCTCTGATCACAATAGAATGAAGCTGGAAATCCACAACAGGCAGAGAACTGGAAAATCTATAACTATACAGAAGTTAAATAACATACTCAAAATGATAAATAGGTCAAAGAAACCAGTAAATATCTTGAGATGAATGAAAACAAGAACACAACATATCAAAACTTATGGGATGCAGCAAAAGTAATGCTAAAAGGGCACTTTATACACATAAAATGCTTGTATTAAAAAAGAAGAGAGAGCTAAAATCAAAGACCAAGCTGCACACTCTTAGGTGTGAACTTAGAGAACTAGAAAAAGAACAGCAAACTAATCTTAAAGCAAACAGAAGGGAAAAAATAAAGACTAGAAGAGAAATAAATGAAACAGAGAATTTGAAAAAAAATAGAAGTCATTAGCAAGACCAAACGTTGGTTATTTGAAAAGATCATTAAAATTGATAAACCTTTAGCCAGACTGACAAAGAAATAGAAACAGAAGACGCAAATGAAGTCAGAAATGAGAGAGGGGGACATTACTACTGACCTCATAGAAATTGAGTCATAAGAGGATACTATGAACTGAATGCCTACAAATTAGACAACCTAGATGAAATGGACAAATTCCTAGAAACACAAGAATAATTTACACTGACTCTAGAAGAAATAGATCTCAATAGAACAATTACAAGTAAACAGATTGAACTGGTCATCAAAAACCTCCCAACAACGAAAAGCCCAGGACCAGACGGCTTCACTGGTGAATTCTACCAAACATTCTAAGAATTAACCCCAATACTGCTCAAACTCTTCTGAAGAATTGAAGAGGAGGGAAAGCTACCTAACTGATTCCACGAGTCCAACATCACCCTAATACCAAAGCCAGATACAGTACCATAAGAAAATAAAATTAAAGACCAATTTCTCTTGTGAATAAAGATGCAAAAAATCCTCAACAAATTGAATTCAATAGCACGCTGAAAGATCGTACACCGTGATCAAGTGGAATTTACCCCAGGTATGCAAGAGTGGTTCAACATCAGAAAATGAATTGATGTAATGCACCATATTAACGGAGCAAAAGGAAAAAAAAAACACATGATTATCTCAATTAACAGAAAGGCACTTGACAAAATCCAGCATCCCTTCTTGATAAAAATACTTAGAAAACTAGGAATATAAGGAAACTTTCTCAACATGATAAAAGGTGTATATGAAAAACCCACAGCTAGCATCATACTCTAAGGTAAAAGACTGAAAACTTCCCCTCAGAGATCAGGAACAAAACTGTCACCACTGTTGTTCAACACTGTACAGTACTGGAATTGGAAGGTCTGGCCAGAGCAACTAGGCAAGAAAAAGAAATAAAAGGCATCCAAATTGGAAAGGAAAAAATAAAATTTTCACTATCTGCAGATGGTATGATCCTATATATAAAGTCCCAAAAAATCTGCAGTAAAGCTACTGGAGCTAAAAAATGAGTTCAGCAAAGTGGTAAGGTAAAAGACCAACAGGCAAAATCTGAGGTGTTAATATATACTAGTAATGACCAATCTGGAGAGGCTATCAAGAAAAAAATTCCATTTATGATGGCAGTTAAAAGAATCAACTATCAAGGCATAAACTTAACCAAAGATGTAAAGGACTTACTTACACATGGTAAACTACAAAACTTTGCTAGGTGAAATCAAAGAAGATTTAAATAAACGGCCGGACATTCCATGCTCACAGACTAGAAGACTAAATATTGTTAACATGCAAATTCTACCTAAAATGATTTACACATTCAACACAATCCCAATAAAAATCTCAACAGCCTATTTTGCAAAAATGGAAAACCCAATCATTAAATTTATTTGGAAGGTTAAGGGACCCCAAATGGCCAAGCCGTCTTGAAAAAGATGAAGGTGGAGGACACACAATTCCTGACTTTAAACTTATTACAAAGCTACAGTGGTCAAAACAGCATGGCACTGGCACAAGGATAGATATATAGACTGATGGAATTGAAGTGAGAGCTCAGAAATAGACCCTCACATCTATGGCAAGTTGATTTTTTTTTGGGGGGGAGGGGGTACATGGTCCAGGAAGGCAAGCTGATTTTTGACAAGGCTGCCAAATCTACTCAATTGTGAAAGAAGAGTCTCTTCAACAAACGGTGCTAGGAGAAATGAATATCCATATGGAAAAGAATGAAGGAGGGCTGCTATCTCACACCACATACAAAAATTAACTCAAAATGGATCAAAGACCTAAATGTAAAAACTAGGACTATAAAACTCCCAGCAGCAAACATAGGGAAGCATCTGCAGGATCTTGTGTTAAGCAATGCTTTCTTATACTTTATATGCAAGGCACAAGAAACAAAACAAGAAATCAGATAAATTGGACCTCATCAAAATTAAATATTTTTGGCTTCAAAAGGCTTCATCATGAAAGTGAAATGACAACCTTCTCAGTGGGAGAAAGTATTTGAAAACCACATATCCAATAAGGGTTTAATAACCAGAAAATATAAAGAACTTCTACAACTCAAGAACAAAGACAGACAACCCAATTAAAAAGTGGGCCAAGAATGTAAACAGATCTTTCTCCAAAGAAGATATTCAAACAGCCAATAAGCACATGAAAAGATGCTCAACATCATTAGTCATTAGGGAAATGGAAATCAAAACCACAATGAGAGGGTGGTACGATGGTGCTAAAGCAGGCAGAATTCTTGCCTGCCATGCCAGAGACCCGCGTTCGATTTCTGATGCCTACCCATGCAAAAAAAAAAAGTAAAGCAGATCTGATAAATATTAAAAGCAATGCAATGGTGGCTCAGTGGCAGAGTTCTCGCCTGCCATGCCGGAGACCCAGGTTCGATTCCCAGTGTCTGTCCATGCGAAAAAAAACAAAACACAATGAGATATCATTTCATACCCCCTAGAATAGCAACTATTAAAAAAACAGAAAATTACAAGTGAGGGAGAGGATATGGACAAACAGGAATACTCATTCATTGATGGGGGGAATGTAAACGGGGTAACTGCTATTGAAAACGGTTTAGCAGTTCCACAGAAAGTTAAAGATAGAATTACCTATGAAACAGCAACCCCTCTATCAGGTCTATATTCAAAAGAATTTAAAGGAGGGACTCAGACAGATAAATATTTTAATTTTTATTTATTTATTGCATGGGCGGGCACCGGGAATCAAATCTAGGTTTCCGGTATGACAGGTGTGTTAGTTAGATTCAGTTGTGAACTTGGCCAGGTGAGCATACCTAGTCTTGTTGCTGTGGACATAAGCCAATGGTACGTGAACCTCATCTGTTGCTAATTACATCTGCAGTCAGCTAGGAGATGTGTCTGCTGCAATGAGTGACGTCTGACTTAATTGGCTGCTGCTTAAATGAGAGAACACAACGTAGCACAGCTTAAGCAGCTCGGCATTTCTCATCTCAGCACTTGCAGCTCAGCCCAGGCCTTTGGAGATGCAGAAAGAAGTCACCCTGGGGAAAGTTGCTGGAACCCAGGGGCCTGCAGAGAAGACCAGCAGAGACCATCCTGTGCCTTCCATGTAAGAAAGAACCTCAGTGGAAAGTTAGCTGCCTTTCTTCTGAAGAACCAACAAAATAAATCCCCTTTTATTAAAAGCCAATCCGTCTCTGGTGTGTTGCATTCCGGCAGCTAGCAAACTAGAACAACAGGTGAGAACATTGCCTGCTGAGCCACCGTGGCCCGCCCTCGAATAGATATTTTCACACCGATGTTCATAGCCACATCATTCACAATTGGCAAAAGACAGAAGCAACTCATGTATCCATCAAGCGAAGAACAGAAAAACAAAATATGGAATATACATACAATGGATTATTATTCATCAGTGAAAAGGAATGAAGTTCTGATTCATGTGATAACATGGATGAATCCTGAAGACATCACGTTGAGGGAAATCAGCCAGACACAAAAGAACAAATACTGTATGATCTCACCAACATGAGATAATTAGAATAAGCAAACTAATAGAGTCAGAATCTAGACTTTAGGTTACTGGGGCTGGGCTGGGTATAGGGAAAGGGGAGTTAATGCTTAAATTGTAAAGAATTTCTGTTGGTGTTGATTGCTAAGTTTTGGAAATGGATGGTGGTGATGGGAGCACAACATTGTGGGTGTAATTAACATACTGAGTTGTGTATGGGAATGTGGTTAAAAGGGGAAATTTTAGGTTGTACAGATGTTAGAATAAAAGTTAAAAGAAACAGTGAACCCTATTGTAAATGATGGACTATACTTTAAAGCACAATCATAAAAATGTTCTTTTGTGAATTATTAACAAATGTACCTCACTAGTGCAAGGTGTTAATAATAAGGTGGCATATGGGAACTCTGTATTTCATATATTTTATGCACGATATTTCTGTAAACCTACAACTTCCCCAGCAACAACAAAAATTATTAATAAAAAAAAATAAAGATCCATGCAGTAACTGCCTCAGAGATTCCTACGCCCTCACTGCCAAGGATAGATTTCTCAACCCTCCCCTCCAGTGTCATCCTCCATATCCCATTTGATATCTCAGGACCAAGAATTCTCTCAGGTCACTATGTCCTATCTTCACAGCTCACTGAGTTTATTAACCTAAATCCAACAATTCTTCAACCTCACCAAGATCTCCAATCCAATCCTTCATATCCATCATCCCCCTTACTATTCAGCTTGGGTTCTGTCGTACTTACATACCCGCATGCAGGTGAGAATTCAACTGAACTACCTTCGCACCTCCCAAAACGTCTTTTTAAATTTTGTTTTTGTTTTAGCCAGTGCCTCGTCAAGTTTCATACCCCCAAAGGAATATTAAAAAAAAATTTTTTTAAGTGGTGAAATTCTAGAGTATGTTTGATGTCAGTCCAAGAGGGAAGGATATAGTAATGATGAAAGAGAAGAAAACAGGAGCCAAATCCTCAAGAAGGAAAGCAAGGATGGGTTCCAGAGTGCCAGTGGAGGTTGGCCTCCAAGGATAGTTTTCTCAACCTCCTCTGCAATCACCTTACCTGCCTCGCTTACCCCTCTTCCTATTAATCCAAACATCCACTTGCTCTCAGCTGACTACATCTGAACAGCTGTACGTGGCTAGAGAAATCCATAAACGCCTTGACCAGGCCCACTTTAAATTTACAGGCATTCAGCTCAGATGTAGGATCACCACTGATTTCAAATGGGAAGTCTCTAGTGCCCCACAGATCTGCTCTTCTTCCTCAGTGTCTGACATCCACTCTCCAAAACGATGTCTTATCTGCTCTCTCCTTAAACTTCCCATATCCACCTCACCCTCCATTCCCCACCTCTTCACTGAAAAGCTTGGAAACCATCATGTAGGAGCTCCCTTAATTTCCCCCAACCAAAGTTTCCTGTATTTCACACACACACACACACACACACACAGACGGGCCCTATCTTGCCCCCATGTTTGCTCCTGAAATAAATGATTATGTAGCCTGGCTTCTCTCCACGTGTTTTCTAGGCCAACCTCCACTGGTACTCTGGAACACATCCTTGCTTTCCTTCTTGAGGATTTGGCTCCTGTTTTCTTCTCTTTCATCATTACTATATCCTTCCCTCCTGGACTGACATCAAACATACTCTAGAATTTCATCACTTAAAAAAATTTTTTTAAATACCCCTTTGGGGGTGTGAAACTTGATGAGATACTGGCTAAAACAAAAACAAAATTTAAAAAGACGTTTTGGAAGGTGCGAAGGTACTTCAGTGGTAGAATTCTCACCTGCACGCGGGAGACCCGGGTTTGATTCCTGGCCCATGCACTTCCCCAAAAAAACAAGCAAAAAATACAAACAAAAAATTCAACAAATGGTGCTGCAATAATGGGATACTCATATGGAAAAATAATGAAATGTGACCCTGCCATAGAGCATTAAAAAAAAAAAAAAAAGACATTTTGGAGAATAACTGGCAAATCGTGTTATATGGATTGGCTACTTTACAGCATTTCTGGAGCTTTCTTAGGCCACGTGGTTATAAAGGACAGTGCCCTTGTTTTCAGGAGATGCCTGCTGAAGTCTCTAGGGATGAAGCATCACAATGTCTCCAACTGATTTCAGAGTGATTCAGGAGACAGACGAGAGAAGGTGAAATGAAAGCACTGTGATAAAATATTCACAATGACTGAATCTAAGAGGAATCTGAAGTTGTTCCCTATAGCACTCTTTCAACTCTTCTGCATGTAAACGGTAGGGAGTATGGCTCAGGCACGCTTTTAAAACTTCCCAGGTAATTCGAATGTGCAGCCAGGCTGAGAACCACTGAGCCAAATATTCTTCACTGGCATAAAACCCTACAGTTCTCAGATGTAACTTTTAAATATTAATGTTATTAATCCTCAAGTATAAAAAAAATTCCTTTGATTCTCACTCCCTTCAGCTACTGCCCCATTTCTCTGCTCCTCCTAAGAACAGGGGTGAGTGGGCACACAACGGCCCACTGGCTGTCTAGAAATAAAGTTTTATTGGCACACGGTCACACCCATTCATTTGTATTTTGTCTATAGGTTAGATGTGGCTGCTTTCACCTCAATGGCTGAGCACCTCAACAGCTCCAATAGACCACAGGCCTTTAAGGTCAAAATTTACTCTCTGGCGCTTTAACAGAAACTTCGCTGAACGCTGCTCTAGAGAATGGTCCCTAGGTGCTGCCCCAACTTCCTCAACCCCCATCTCTCCCCAGTCTCCTCCTATTCACACAAACTGCCTCCGCTGTGCCAAATCTGACTTTGCCTCACAGTAGCAATAGGAAAGTTCTCTCCTTAAACACTTTCTTGGCTACTCAAGGACTAGAAATATTCTTAGTGAAAACTCACTCCTAAGAGTAGATCCCTGGCTCTACTCCACCCTAGGCTCACTGCTCCTTGAGCCACACTCTCTCCCTGGGTGGGAGGAGAAGGGACGAGCATGAACTCTGGAGTCCAGCTGTTTGAATACCAACTGTGCCACGTACCAGCCATATAACCTTGGGTAATTTGTCTAACGCACATGCCTCAGTTTCCTTATCTGTAAAATGGAGATAACAGAACCTTTCTCATAGAGTGCTGCTTTGAGGATTGAATGAATCGATACACATAAAGCACTGTAGCAGCGCCCAGCACACGTCTGTGCCCTAGGAGGGTCATCAATGTCCATGGCGTCAGTCCTCACAAACTGGCCCACTGATCTCTCCACTGCGGCTGACCCACCATCCCTCACTCTGCCCCAGCCTTCCCGGTCCTCGAGCGGCCTAAGGGCACTCCTCCTAAGGACATCCACTGTCCCCACCAAATGCCCAATCTCTCCACCCTACTGACACCCCAAGTCTTGATAAGGATCTTCAAGTTTCGAATCAAATTTTATCCCTTGAAAGGTCTTGCCTGAATACCCAATCTAAGGTACTAACAGTCTAGTTTCTCTAAGTCATCCTGTATCATTACTGTCTGCCAAGCTCACCACTGGAATTTACTGTTTCTGCTCATGTGCTCACAAGTTCACTGTACTGTTTCCCCCCTACTAGCAGGTAGGTTCCGAGAATACAGGGCCCTTGTCCATCCTGTTCGCCAGCGACTCCCCAGCCTTGAGAACAATGCCTTGCTCATAGAAGGCATTCAAGGAATATATGCAGAAGTAAAAAAGAGAAAGATCAAACCACTAAAACATCTCAACAGTGAAAACAGGCAGAAATCTGGAAATCCGCTACAACACATTATTAAAAAGGAGAATTCAGATTGGACCATGGGTCCTGGCTAGAATGACGCATGTGCCTGTGCTCAAAGGGACAGGTCACCACAGACACACATGCTACCAAAGTCCTGCTGAGGCCAGCAGCCACTCGCCCCCAAGCCTTCAGAGCCCCTTACCTTCTCACCACTGTCTCGCAGCTGCTGGAGCTGCCGCAGCCGGCGCCCCTTCTCCAGCTGCTTCTGTAGTTCCAGCTCGGCCTCGTCCTCCTCCAGTGCCTCTGGGGACCCGGAGCGCAGAGCGCTGCCCTCCTCTGGGGGAAACAGGAGATGGCTGCTCAGACCACCTCCTTGGACCCAGGGCTCTGGTTCCTGCCCTGTGTCCCCTCCCATATCCCCGCCGCCTGGGTGCCCCTTACCGTCGTCACTGATGTCCATGTTCTCCACGCGGGTGTCATCTGACTGGGGGGGCTGAGCCACTGGCTCCTTTTCCTCCTCCTCCTGGGCCTCCTCGTCAGCCTCAGGCACTCGGCGCCGACCCCGGCCCCGCAGTCTGGGGAAAGTGGTCTCCCCAGTGAGCACAGGCCCCTAGGCCAGCCCAGCCCGGCCCAGCGTCACCCCCACCCCGGTGCCCACGCCTGCCTGGAGCCGAAGTCCCCATCTTGAGTCTGGTCCCCAAGAGGCAGCAAGTCATCGGCCCGCACCACCACCTCCTTCTCCTTCTTGCGGATTTTCTTCACCCTCCGCTTGGCCTTTTTAAAGGTCACCTTAGGGGACGGGAGGAGAGGAGAGGCGAGGTGTGAGGAGGGGGAAGGGGGATGGCAGGCCAGCCACAAACTCAAAATGAACCCCTCTTTAGCATTATTCTGATAGCACACAAGGGGGTGGGGGGTTGTTATCATCATTCCCATTTGTAGAGATGAGAAAACTGAGGCACAGAAAGTTTAAGTGACTTGCCCAAGGTCACCCAGCTCCTAAGTGGGAGAAGGGGCTTGTGAATCTTGGCAGTCTGGCTCCATAGTCCCTGCTCTTAACCAAGCCATCTCCAGAGGCTGCAGGGCTCACCATCTCCTCGGGTGTGAGGTACTCAGAGGCAAGCCGGGGCCCAGCCGTACTCAGGGACTGAGCCTGCAGTCGCAGCTTGGCCCGGATCTCCTCCAGCTCCCGTTCCCGTAGGCCATCGGCTGTGCCACCCTGCTCCAAGCGGAAGGAGTGTGGCCGCTCCCCTTCAAGCTCCTCATCGTACTTCGACAGGATGGAACGGGGCTTTTGCTGCAAGGCAAGAGGTATGCGTTGGGACCCAGCCTGGCTCCCAAACACACACTGAGCCATGTTCTCCTCACAGCCCCCTCCCCCGTCAGCCTGCAGCCGCCCACTCTGCCTGGGCCTGCCTGGGCCAAGTCATCCACACTCTCGTCCTCCGCATAGGGCAAGTAGTCAGGCTTTTTCTTCCGCAGCTCCACGTTCTTCTCTGCCCGCTCCTTATCCACCAGGTTCACATTCACCAGCACATCCTCCTCCTCCTGCAGCACACCTGGGGACAGGGCAAAGGCAGGGGCTATGTGTACCCGTCCTCAGTGCAGCAGGGTCCAGACCCCGGCCAGGGCACCTGACTCACGCACCTTTGTCCTTCAGGGTAAGGATCATGGTCTCCCCTTCTCGGAAGGAATCGATGGCGTGCTCCACAGTGAGGCCCTGCAGGTCCCGGGCACTGTACAGATCCTAGGGGGTGGAGGAGGGGCCAGCTGAGTCAGGAGCCCCTGACACACCCCAGTCCTGGGGGCCCAGCACCTGGACAGCATTGCCTCCTCCAACCCCCTGCTCCTGCAGCCTCACCTGCCGCCTCTGCCCAAACTCTTCCTCCACCAGAGTGCTGACACCAAACTCTTGGTCCATCTCTTCCAGCAGCTTGGCCTGTAGGACAGGGAGAGGTGTAACCTATAACCTGCAGGCCATTCTGCATCACCAGAAAACACCTGTCATAGTATACACTGAGACTATACCAAACGGAAGTGCAAAATGTACAGGCCTTGCAGGCAAACTGTTGAGTATCCAAAGCAGATGCCACTGACCCTGGCCCTCCCAATTCTGGGCCCAGCTGTACCTTCCAAGGGTCAGTCTCCTGCCTCATCACCTAGCCAGACCACCAGAGGCACGTGGCAACTAGTCCAAACTGCTCATAGTCCTCACCCTCTTTTCTGCCAAGTCCTTCTCCTTCTGAAGCTGTCGGCTCCTCTCAATCCAGGCCGCAGTGTCATCCAGCCAGGGGTCATCCTCCCCTAGCGTCTTTATCTTCCTGAAGGGGGAAGAAAGGGGCCCACTGAGGAGCCCAGCCCCTGCTCCCCCTGCCCCAACTCCACAACTCAAGAGTTCCTTGACAGCCTCTTCAGCCCTTCCTGTGCCCACCCCGGCTGGGACCCCTCACCCCAGCTTCTGGTTCAGGAGGCGCTTTTCCTTGGCAGCCGCCAGCTTCTCTCGCAGTTCCTCTCGCTGTCGCAAGGCCATGGGGTTGATGACATCGGCAGCCACAGGCTCCTCCTTGGTGCCCGCCTCTGGAAGGGGGGCCTAGATGTGAGGCTACGCCTGCCCCATGGCTGGTGGGGAAAGGAGGGAGCCACTCACCCTGCCCCCTTCCAGCTCAGGGCGCCAGAAGGGGCCAGGAGAGGGGAGAAGAAATCCTTGTCTCCCTACTCCCGCTTCGTCCCACATCCTCATGTCATCCCATGCAGCAGGATGGCACCCTCCACACCTTCCAAAACCTCCTCAAAATAATAATAATAATAATAATAATAAACCAACATCTGCACGGCCCAGAGCAATTTGCACCAACTGTGCACCTCTCTCAGCCAACGTAATATCACTTCTCAGTCAGTGTGAGTATGCAATGACTGGCTGTTCAAATTTACAGGAGAGTCCCAGAATCCCATCGTGACGGGCAGGGAGGGTGCCTTCGGGCAAGTGCATACACACAGAAAACCACTAAATTGTACTGAATCTGCACTTCAATCCCATTCTCTTCAAAGACCCCCTCAGGTCGGGTCCCTCTCCCCGACCCACAGCCCTCCTTCACCCCATCCTCAGCCCCACACTCACCCTTCTTGACAGCATTGACTTCCAAGGGTTTCAGCCCCAACTTCGCCCGGAGTTTACTAAGGAAGAAAGGCATAAGTGTTAGGGGCTGTCAGAGAAACAGGACATCAAATGCATTTCTGAACAAAAAAGAGAGTGAAAACAGGACGAGACTGAATGCGCCTAAGGCTCCCAATCATGGGGGCACTGGGAAGGGCTTTGGCCTCCAGAACAGGGAGCCTGGTGCTGGGCATGGCGTGCCCCTCACCAGCGGAATGTCACTTGGGTTTCTGTTTCCTCTTCGTAACCCAAACGGCTGGCTAAGAGGACTGACATGGCCCTTCCAACTCCAGTCAGAATACTTTATTATGTAAAAGCCTCCACAAGCAATCGCCCCAGAAGCCACTTCTCTCAGGGGGGAAAAAAAAACAGAACTACAAGGAACACAGTACTTACTTGGTCTCCTCGATGCTGAGTGATGAGGCATCTCCTGAACTGGTGGTTTTGGAGCTGGCAGCTGGAACAAGAAATGTGGCTTAGGAGCTGAACCAGGGTCAAGATGCCGGCATCCCTTATCCAGCGCTAAGGCCGGAGAGAAGATACCCTTACCAGCATCTGGGCCTTGCTGAGACACCTGTAAACAGCAGCAACTGTGGCCTTCCCTCACAGCCTTACTCCTAACAACTCTTCCTACCTGAGCTGCAGCCTCTGAGAATCCTGCTTCCTCTACATACTTCCCTTCTCTGTCCCAAGAGGGCCAACCTTCTGCATCCCTCACTTTGCCACCTCTCTACCTTTGTACATTGTACCTTCAACCTGCACTGCCCTCTCTGTGGCCTTGTTTGCACTGTAAAATCCTACCCAAATGCAAAGATGAAACACCATCTCCTCCGTGAAGGCCTGTCAATTACTGGATCAGAACTAACTGCTCTCTCCTGAAACCCATAGCATGGTCACTATTTCCGGGGCTGTTTCTCCCTGACAGTACAGGGACCATGAGGGCAGCATGACTGAGTCAGGAGCTGACCAAATCTACACATGTGGTTCATATATCAAGAAGCAAACATTTCTTAGTGCCAGTTCTGTGGACTTTATGTTGGATGCTGGGAACAGAGAGATAGAAAAGCATTTCAGTCCTCTTCCACTCACTTCACAAACAGCAAATTACTTCACTGAACACCATAGAGAGAAGTCACACACCCCAACTAGCTTCCACCTGGCTTGCATCCCCACCCTACCAACCACCTCTTTATCCAAAGGTTCCTTTCTCCACCTGAGCCTAAGATCCCAACCCCTTTGAGCTCTCTCCAAGGTCAACAGCCCCATTTCTAAACCTATTAGCTCTTTTTTAGTTCTGGTTTTGCTCAATCTCTTGTGGCATGTCACTCCCCTTCTAAAACCACTCTCTTAAACAAACAAACAAAAACACTCTTCCCGCAGACCTCATGCTTGAGACTCACCTGGTTTTCTCCTGCCTCTTTGGCTCCTCTACCTGCATTTTTGGAGCATCGTCCTCTGCCCACTTCGAAAACGCTGGCATTTCTCACGTTCCAGCCCTGACCCTATTTTCTCACACCTCACTCTCTCAGAGGACTTCATTTGTCAACCAAATACTCATTACCCTCCCCCCCAAAGGGCCCTATTCAGCCCTGACCCTGTGTTTCTCCATGCATGTCAAACTCAATATGCCCCGAAACTGAATTCATTATTCCCCTCCCCCCACAACTGTGCTTCTCTTTCAGTCTTCCCCATTTCAGCAGACAGCTCCACCACCCACCTAGTTGCTCAAGTCAAAAATCCAAGGGGCCATCCTCATTTCCTTTCCTTCACCACCCTCATCCAAGTTCTGACTTCTAAGCACCTCTTCCATCTGTCTCCGTGGCTCTATTCCATTGCTGCTGCTTTGGCGCTGTCCAACATCAGCCCACACCTGATTTTCTGCCTCCAGTCTTGCCTACTCTGAATCCACCCCTCAATGCAGCGAACTTTACAAAATGTGAATCTGATCATCTCACTTCTCAACTGAAATCCATGACTCCCTGCTGCCCTAAGGACAAAATTCAAATCTCTCGGCAGGGCTCACAGGCCCTTCAGGTTCAGACCAGGGCCTACCTCACGGCCTCACGTCTTGACCATCAGCCTCACACAATCCATCAAACACCAGCTTTTCTCTTGCTCCTGCACACACTATAGTGACCTCATTCATTCATCCTTTAATTCACGTATCAATTTAAGGCCTGTGATGTGACAGATAACTGAGCTCTCAAGAGAGCCTCAAAGTAGGACCCTTTAGTAACTGGGGCTGACGGAGAGAACCCGGGGTGGGGGGTGCCGGGGCCTCGTCCTGCGGTGCTCGGCGAGCACTTGTCCCCAATCCCAAGGCCCGCACGCGCCGGGACCCCTGACGGCCCCGCCCCTCCGCAGGTCCTACTCCTCACCCGCCTCGTAGCCGTCATCGCGCTTCTCCCGCTTCACGCGCCGCTCGGAGGGCTCGGCCTGGCTGCGCTCCCGCCCGTGCGCGCCGCCCCGGGCCTCGGCCTCAGCTCCGCGCCGTCCGCTCCCGCGCTCGCCCCCGCGCTCCCGGCTCCTCTTCCTTCGTTCGCCGCCGCCGCTGCTGCCGCCGCCGCCGCTCCGATGCTTGTGTTTTTTGTGCTCCCGGTGCCGCGGCGGCTGCTCGGTGGCGCCCCCGGTGCCGGCCGCCGCTGTCGTCCCGGCCGCCTCCTTCTCGCCGCGGTGCTTCTTGGACGACCCCATGGTGGCACGTCCGCCCCGAGCCGGCCGCCGCCGAGCCCCGACGACGCAAAATGGGAACGCTTCCGGGTCGCCCGGCAGCTGCCGTGTTGCCGGAAACCAAGAGCGGCTGCTTCCGTCGGTCGCGCGGAGGCTGCCCCAGAGGCTCACGGGAAGGCCGAGGTCGGCGCCCGGAAGTGTGTTTGGCTGCGGGCGAGGGAGGTTGGCGGCCTTTGCTCATTCGGCTCGACTGCGCATGCGTTCCTTTGGGTGTGCGAACGGGGTCTGCGGAAGATCCAACCCCAGAGCTTGGAAACCCCGCCTTGGCTTGTGTCACCCGCAGCCACGCGGTGGTCACTGCCTCACGGCTTTTCCGTGGACAGGCGTCCTCCTAGTGGACTCCATCGAGTGTTGAACAGTGCAGCGTGACCTCCTGCAGACCCCCAGCTCCTCAGCCCGCCCCGGGCTTCTGTAACCACCACAATCAGCCATCGCTTTGCCTTTCGATGTCCCATGGATGGGGCTTTTCAGCCTGGGGTCTGTGAACTGCCAAGAAGCTCCAGATGAGCTTTTGTGTCTATGAATCCCCTGAAAATTTGAGTGCAAAATATGGCGCATCTGTGTGTGGGCATTGTTTTTATCTTGAGGAGGGGGTCTGTAACTTTTTTGGTTTTGTTTTGCTTTTGTTTTTTTTGGGGGGGGGTCCTGTAACTTTAAGGCCCAGTTCACACAATCCTTCGGACACCCCCTACCCCAAATTGCTCACTTCCGCTGCTGGGTTCCAGCGGCTCCTTGGGGGTCCCCTGCTATGGTTGTTGTGCAGGTCGCTTTGAAGTTCAGCCACCCCCACCACCACCACCACCAGTGTTCACTGGGGATCCTCAAAGGCAAGGGCCTTGTTTGTCCTATTCACCCTTGAATTCCTAGGACCACGTGTGCCTTTCATGTTGGAGACTGGGCGTGTCAGAGACTGGGTTGTGTGTATATTGGAGGAGGGGGTTGGGCAGACAGAACAGTCAGCTCCTGGGGGAGGTGGGGGCCAGACACTAAGCCTGCTGCCCACCCACCTGCCACCTCCTACAATCAACTAGCAGATCTGCCTCCCCTGTCCACCCCAGAAATCCCACACTGTATTTTCCATAGATCATTTAATTTTGACCTGGGGGACTGGACTCCAGGTCCTGGCTGGGAGCAGAGCGCCAGTCAGGCTGGCTGCCGGCGTGTCTGGGTTGTGTCCTCGGGGGGCTCTGAGAAGAGGGCTCTGTTCTCAGCCCTGATGGTCTGTGGCTCCTTAAAGATGAGGATACAGATAGAGGCCACTGGACGCCACAGCTCTACCCTCTGCTCCCCACCCTTCGGCGCTAGGAGGGAAAAGGCCGTGTGTCTGACAACGTAGGTTCAAATCCCAGTTCCTGTGCTAGCATGCTGTGTGACCCTGGGTAAGGGATGTCACCTCCCCGAGCCTCAGTTTCCTTATTGTGGAGTGGACCTCAGGAGCCCTGCTCTGCAGAAGTAAGGGACAGTAGACATGGGGCAACCAGTGTGGCACCAGCCCCATAAGGAGGCTTGACGCATGGCTGCACAGATGGCTGCTGGGACCCAGAATGGCTCTGCTGCTTACTTGGTCCTGGGTCTTGAATTTTCAGTTTCCTCACTGAGAAGTGACAAGAAGAACCCTGGCCTTTCCCTCTCTGGGGACATGGAGGACAGCTGGGCCTCGGGAGGGCCCTGCTTGTTGCCAGGGCCAGGCAGAATCCTTCAGGCCGGGGAATGGGGCAGGGCAGTCCTGAAGCCTCCATCCAGGGTGATCAAAATGCTGCCCAGGGAGTTCCTCAGCCTCCCGCCACCCCACCCCCAGATGTCCCCCTAGGCGGGGAGGGTGGAGAGGAAGGGAGAGGGAGTGCTTCCTCCCCCATTCCCCATAGCTGGGCTAGCCAGCCACTTGGCCAGCCAGTCGACTTCACCTGGGTTTCCTGGGGCTGCTGTCCACATCCCCCTTGCCCGCCTCAGCCAGCAGCCGCTCCTCATCCAGGCCCAGTGACGACAGCACTTGGGAGAAGCGCCGGCTCACAGTGAGCCGGGCGTTGGCCTGAAAAGAAAGAAGAGGGGTTCCTGCCAAGGATGCAGTGGGGCTCTGGCCATGGTTGGAGGTGGGTGGGTTCCCTGGGTTTCCAGGTGGACAGCAGCCTGAGGGGGCCCAGTCCCCACCTTGCTGCCTACCCCCACTCAGCCAAGAAGAAGCTCTGTCTTCAGGGAGCAGCCTTGTGCTTGCCCAGGGCCTCACCTGCATGGCCTGCTGGAACAGATAGGGCCGGGCCTGCACCCTATGCTGGATGTCCTGCAGCTCCGCCTGGTACTCGGCAAAGCGCTGTCGCTCCTGGCGCCTGCACAGGAGAGGCCACTGGGCAGCTAACCTGGCCCCAGACCCGCCAGCCTCTGGGCACAACCCACCCCCACTCCTGAGCCTATTTGTCCTCACTAAGGGCTTTATGTGCTCCCCACCTTTTCTTCATTCCCACTCTTGCCCTAGATTCCTCTCGAGGTCAGCAGGATGGGAATTGTTCACCCCATTTTATTCATGATGAGCCTGAGGCTTGGGAGGGTCAAGAGATTTGTCCAGTGTAGCACAGCTGGGTAGTGGGGGCTTCCCAGTCACCTCCCTGCCCCAAGGGAGAAGAGCCGGCACTGGCTTCTGAGGCCCCGGATAGCTGCTTGTACAGCTCTCCCCTGCCCGCAGCCACATCCCTGCACCCTCACACTTCAGCTCTGGGGAGGCTGTTGGCTGTGTGACTTTGGACAAGGCAGTGCCCCTTTCTGGGTCTGGGCACTTTTTACTTTTACTGGGCTCTGACGGGGACTGGACGAGCTTGCCAGCATATTCTGTGGTTCTTATAAATAGGCTCTTCAGAAAAGGAGACAGCAGAACTAAAGAGATGTGTTGCAAATGAAACAGCACATCCTGGAACAATCAGGATTCTCCTGGGGAAGCACAATTCTTTTTACAAAAACCCAGTTTGTGCACTTGCCAGAATCTACCTGCTCAGCAAACTAGGCACTGTCTTGTGTGATGAGAGCATCTTAGCAGCAAGAGGGGCCCGCTGGCCACAGCATATGGGGACAAGTAGCTCCTTGCAAAGCACATAGGAGAGGCCGCCTGGTGTGGGCGAGCAGCCACAGAGGGCACAGGAGGGGAGAAGCAGGCAGAACTGGGACTCGGGCTGAGACCTCTGGCAGGTGTGCCCTTTGGAAAAAGTCTGCCTTGTTGGGCCAGGACCCTTGGCCATGTACCAAGGAAGGAGCCAAGAAAAAGAAATGGACTTGGAAACCCCATCATCAGCTACATAAGTTACTGCAAAAAAAGATGGGGGTCTTTGCCAATCAAGAGGGAATTTACAACAGTTGAAAGGGGAGGGAGAAGAGGGGCTGCCTTCCAGCCTGGCTTGCATTTTTCCTGCTCATCGCTCCGTGCTATTTTTGTTAGAAATGAGGACGGCCACCTCTCGGAGCCCCAGAAGAGAAAGGAAGCGTTGCCAGGGGCTGTCAGCCCTGCCCATCATCTCAGTAATGAGAGGAAAACATCTGGCCTCCCTATCACAGTAACAGTGGATGGCCCAGTTGACAGGCCTCACTGTGGCCAAACCTCTCTTGCCTGCCCCTCTGAGGCAGGGCGGGGTCTCCAGTTCCAGAGCAAAGTTCACAGCAGTAAGGCCCGAGAGACCATGCGGGAAATACCTGCTCATGCCTTAGCCCTCTCTTTAGTAAACGATCAAAGGGGCACAGGTGCCACCCTTCTGAGCCCAACATCTGCCCCTTGGTGTTCTGAGCCTTACACTGCCTGCCTTATTAAGAAAACAGACAAGGTGATTGTGAAAACCTTGTGTCTGATACTCCTTTTATCTATGGTATGGACAGAGGAGTAAAAAATATACATAAAAAATAAATAATAGGGGGAACAAATGCTAAAATAAATTGAGTAGATTGAAATACTAGTGATCAATGAAAGGGAGTGGTAAGGGATATAGGAAAAAAAACAAAACAGGAGGAACAAAGGTTAAAATATATTGGGTAGATGGAACTACCAGTGGTCAACGAGAGGGAGGTGTAAGGGGTATGGTGTGTGTGAGATTTTTCTTTTTATTTCTTTTTCTGGAGTGATGCAAATGTTCTAAGAAATGATCATGATAATGAATACACAACTATGTGATGATATTGTGAGCCACTGATTGCACACCAAGTACAGAATGTTCATATGTTAAGAATGTGTTTATATGTTGTTTTGTCAACAAAAATATTTTTAAAAGTTTGAAATGCTAGTGATCGGTGAAAGCGAGGGGTAAGGGGTATGGT